>CATKHJ010213185.1:0-13825 GCA_949750685.1 Vernicia montana | reverse complement strand
TATGGTTCCGATTCTGGGGTAATGATAACTGGTAATTAATGGAAATTAATTAAGGTATTAAGGTGTTCTACGGGTTTAGGTGACCTTAAGTCTTCCTATACCCTAGGACCGTCGCGGCTCAAAGTTGGGTCGTGACATAGGGGCAGCAAGTAGTTTTCCGACCATAACTCCTTCACTGGACCTCCAAATGATGCACCGCTACTTGGGTTAAAAAGCTAACACCCATACAAAACTAACAAGACTAGAATCACTTTGATAAAAAACTAGACGGCACCGGACGTGCGTCCCAAAGTTGCTGCTGGAAACTCTAGTGATGTTTGGTGACCTAAATTTTAAACGGTCATATCTTCCTCGTCTAAACTCCGATTTAGGTGATTCAAGATGCATTGGAATCCTCTCTTCACAAGCTTTCTTTTGATACCTATAGGTTTATGAGGGATTACCAAAGTGAGAAAAATCAACCTGTGAATCCAGCAACTTTCCGACGAGATTTCGGCTAGTTGACCAACACCTCCAGCACATTTGAGCTATAGAGTTCATTACCTTTCCAATGCCACCAGCCATGTTTCATTTGGACACCGGAAACTTTTTGAACGGTTGTACATGCGACAGTTAGTGAGAATTTCGGTGAAGCTCCAGCAAGGTTTCGATGAACCAAACTTCTAGCAACTTGTTTTTTACCCCATAAGCTATTTTCAAAGTTACTTTTGCGAAATTCGACTCCGGTAAACTTAGAACACTCTTCTATCGATTTAGTTTGATATTTTAATTGCCCGGAAAATGAGTACCTGTGAACCCTCACTTTAGCACCTCAAAAATTATTTCTGAACTCACCAAATCTGACCAAAATATTTTTCCATCCAAACTAACACTTTTTCGATTCTGACCGGACTATTTGTACCATACAGCATTTTTCCAAAACTGACTGAATTTTCCTCAAAATTGACTGCCAAAATATTCGATAATTAATTTTAAATCCACCGCCACTGACTGGTAATTTTTCAGATTTTAGAATTTCCCTAAAACTGACCCGAAAACTGACTAGAAAATCTCAAAAATTGAACCGAAGAGCAAAAGGGCAGGAACCCGAGACAACTTGCAGATGTCCGCGAGCTGTCTCGAGCATCTGCAGGCTATTTGTGCGCATTTGCGAGGTAGTCTCGCGGACGCGCCATATGTCTCGTGGACGCCGCGCATTGTCTGGCTCGTCCGCACTGACCCGCCTAACATGCATCGTACTGAAGCGTGTCAGACGCGTCAGCATGGAGGTTGACGTATCATCTCTATGCTGACACGTCCGCTAGACATTCTGGTTGACGTCCGCGAGTGCGTCTCGAGGCTGACTCCCTTTTTTGCGAAATCCCAGTTTTGCCCCTCCTTTAACCCACTTTTTAAACCATTTTTGGTCTTTTTCACCCCCATCTATTCCTATAAATACCCCACTCCCTTATCATTTCAATACACACTATGAACATTTGTTTATTGCTATCCACTTGCTCCCTTCTCTCTCTCTCTCTAATTAATTTTTTCACACTCATTTTGAGTAATCACAATTAATTAATCAAAAATTAATTTTAATTAATTAATTAATTTTTCAATTAGTTTTCACTCAATTTGATTAATTAATCCTTTTAATTAATCACTTTAATTAATTAATCTTTTTCATTAATTAAAATTGGGTAATTAAGCAATCAAATTAATTTTTTTTCAAAATTAACCTTGTTTTACGAAACGAAACTCCGATTCGGCAAAACCACTCTCCCACTACTCAAACCCAAAAAGAAGGTATAATCCCTTACCCTTACTCAAACCCCAAATCAAACCAATCCAATCAAATCTGACCGATCCCTAAACCCCTCCACTTCACAGTGGAATGAACTACATGGGTTTTGATCCCCATTTAATTGGGTACGTAGGCAAGCTTGGAATCTAAATCCAAGTTTCAAATCCAAATCCCAATCAATTCCCTTCCCTATTTATTTTCCATGTAAATGTCAATTTATATTTTTCTTGTAAATTTTAATTTAATGCAACTAGTTAATTATTTTTGGAGTTAAGGAGTAATTTGTGATTCTGCTGGAATCCATAAGGACTAGAGAGAACATTCTCCTTAACTTGTGGATATTTAAATACTTGTCCTTTATTTTTTCATATATTTCATAAATATGCCATGATCATGCATTATAAATCATCATTAATACTTGTCATCTATGAAATTAATTTTCAAGTCAAATTAAACTAAAGAGCCAAATTGAGATTATTTTAAAACAAAAAATCTAGTCCCCAAGTTCAACTTGGTTCGAGGACTAGTGACTTTATCTTGGGTAAATTAATCAAAGATTAATAAATTGGAGTCAAATTGGATTTTTCTTTAATTTTTTCATTTAAATAAATTAGGGTGGCAACTCCCGAATCTCTTTCAAAAAAATCAAATCAATTTTCCGAGGCAATAGCCGCTTCCAATCGTGAGCACCGAAACTCGTACCTAAACTCCCTTAAAAATCGCTTGCCTTTCCTTAAGGCATTTTTCCGAGCGAGGGAAGGGGCATTCGGGTGAGGCCTCACAGTTGGCGACTCCACTGGGGACTAGTTGCCACCCTTTTTCAATAAAAGGAAAGCAAATAAAGAGGATTATTATTTGGTTTGATTCTTTTCAAAATAATCTTCATTTGGCACTTGAGTTCAATTTAACTTTCATGCATCATTTTGCATAATAAAGGCTCCTTGCCTAACCCTAGATTTTGGAAAACTTTTGGATGGTGAGTAGCATTGGCTCGACAACTCTCTTTGAGTATGTTGGGAGATAGCAAAATCATTCCACCCCGCGACGAATCCCCGATCATTTCGGTGGTGTAACGAGCAATCCATATTGTGGGACCCACGCGAGTCTCTTTGACTCACATGTGGTTAGGTATATCGATGCTCTAGTGGGACGCGAACCCTTAAACCAAGCTACCCTTCATATAGTTGCCTTAGTCTTGAACTTTAGGTTCTATGTACCGTAATAATCAAGACTTGTTATGCATGATCCATAAAACTCTTTTAGACATGCATTATGACATTGACATGCATACATGCATAAGAAACTCAAGAGTAGAGTCTTCACACCTTGTAAACCAAAAATCGGTGGTCCGTCACCCAAAAAATACCCAACCAATAAACCCGGTTAAGGGAATCTTTTTCCTGATATACCGATGCATCTGTTTGTACTTTTCCAATGTAAATTTTTACCTTTCCTTTTCCTTTTCTTTTAAAGGTACCGATGGCCAACCCAATCAACATTGATACTGTGAATGCCTTTCTCACCAACCTCCTCAAAAAGCAAGAGGAAAATTTTCAATTCACTGTCAACTCTGTCCATAGTGTTTAACAAGCTAATTTTGACAAAGCTTTAGCCACCCAACAAACCAATTTCACCAATGCCCTTGATGCTCAACAGGCCTGCTTCAATAATACGCTGGTCCATCTCACCACTGCTTCCACTAATGCCATAAGTCTCTAACGCCAGCTCATCATCGATGAGGTGAGGGGAATAATGAACCAAGCTAAGCCCATTGATGCTGCCCCTACCATTGATTTGACCCATAACCTCACATCACCAATCTTAAACACCAATGCCATCCTAACCTCTATCACTCCATCAATCCATCGCACCGACCTGCCCTTCTCTTTGAATCCTTTTCAAAGTAGGGAAAATCTTACCCCACCAATTATTAAGAAAGCCTTGAAGCATAACACGCTAGATCAAATTTTCATAGTGGAAAAAAGGTGCAAGAAGAGTGACACCTACACTCCTCTCACCTCCGCTAAATGGGAGAGTACCGAGGCAGCTACCATCACTAGCCAGCGTCCTTTGGAATTGGGACGAAGGACCTTTACTGATTTGCAAGTACCCCTCGCCTTGGTTTACAAGAAAGCTTTAGAAGCCAAGATAATCAAGCCCTTGGAACCAAGAGCACCTCCTAATCCCTTACCCAAGAAGTATAATGCTAATGAGCACTGTGACTATCACCAACGAGGAGGGTATAAAACTAATGCATGCAGGGCTCTAAGACATAAAATCCAAGATCTTATTGATAGTGGAGACATTATTGCTCCAAAGCCAAAGCCCAACATCATCACCAATCCTTTTCGAACTATCAAGCTCATCCAACCATCTCAAGCTCCACCCCATAATTGGTATTTTGAGAAGAGCACCGACCCTGTTATGCCCCTATCTGAGTCCTTTATGTCTGAGTCTTTCGAGTCCGAGTCTGAGTCATCTAAGTCTGAGTCTGAGTCTTTTAAGTTTTTTTTTTTTTTTTGAGTCTTTCTCTGAGTTTGAGTCTATCAGGTCTTTCCTTTATGAGTCTGTATTTTGCCTTCCGGGCTTGTCCTTTAGTGTAACCCATGATGATGGGAACTTTATCAAAAATAAAAGTTTGACTTTTCTTCTTACTTTTCCTACTCTCTATGCTCTACTTCATCTGATTCATCATTAAATAAGACATTTGAAAATGAAAACAAAAAAGAAATAAAAAATGAAAAAGGCAAAGAATCAATCAATTATGGCATAGAGGAAAAACCCAAAATCACATACATTACATCTGCATATCATGACACATAGGCATTGATTGGAAAGGTTTGTCAATTCTTAGACTGTTTTGCATGGAAACCCAAGGATATGGTGGGGGTAGATCCAAGCATCGCAGTTCACAAGATCCCGACCTATAAACACATAAAGCATATTAAGCAGAAGCTGTAAAGAATGAAAGCAGAGTAGATCAGAGGGTGTCATGACCAGCTAAATGCCACCAATGAAAAGAGAATGGACGCTTTTTACAAGATTCAAGGTTACCAACAGAAGCTAGCCAGACACTTCAACAAAAGGTGAAAGAACTGAGGTTTGCAAGAAGGGAATCTTATCCTAAAAGTGATCTGAGCTCCTGTGCACGACCCAAAAGGAAAGTTCAGACCAAAATGGGCTGGACCATATGTACCCAAGAAGATTCTATCCGACGAAGGCATCATCCTCATGAACGTGGATGGGAACAAATTCCCCAACCCTTGCAATCTTGACTAACTAAAGATTTGAAAGTATTATCTATAGTTAATTTCTCTATCTTCAAATGCATTTGTAATCAGAACTACGTGGACCTGATTCTCCCTAAAAGAAAATGACAGAAAAATGATGTAAGGGATAAGTAGGCAGCCCGACTCGGGTGCGGTCCAAATTATAGTAGAAGACATTTTTGTTCACATGATAGAGCATTTCATTCTCATTTCTTTTGTGCCTAAATGCGTCATTCACTTGGTTCTTTTGCTAAAACAAAATAATAATAATAATAATAAAAAGAAAATGCTCACTAAGCTGAAAACTCGAAAGGGCTGCTTAGGCAGAAATTAGAACAAGCTCGTCGAGTTGAAAACTCGAGAGGGTGACTCGGGCAAAAATTAGAGCAAAAATAAAAGATGTCTCATATAATGATGATCAAATTTTTACAGAATACAACCCATCACTCTGATAAAAGGATAGTTTGTTCCAAATATCATTTATATCTTATCCCGTATCGTGTAGTCCTTTCAGCCTATAGGCATGTGCGAACACAGGAAACTCACAGTAAATCCTAAGCAACAACAAGACAAAAACAAGCGTCATCATCATGGCTAAAGTCATAGTCTAGCCAATCCTCATCCTCCTCCTTCTAAGGTGTACATCCTTCATGCTCTCGTCAGAATCAGAGTCCACCACAATATCCTCAATGGTCACACACCTCCTTCTAGCTCTCTCCACTACAGTAGTAGGGGTACTAACAAAACCAAAAATGCTCTCCAAAGTCATACCAAAAAGCCTACCCAAAATGTCAGCAGCTCCAAAACTGCTCCCATAAATCCTCTTATGTATAGTAGTAACTTGGGAACCAGTCCTTACTGTTGCAGCGAAAACCCTCCTCTGAATCCTGGAAACAACAATCTTTTTTCTCTACACCGGCTGTAGTAACCCTCCTATGAACCACGACTATAGTGTCACCCTGTCTTTTCACTATAGTCACTGTCTCCTTTGTCACCACCACTACAGTTTGAGTCACCAATGCAGCTTGTAGTGTCAAACCCTTAGTAGGTCCTTGAGTCTCCTCTGAAGGTCAAGTCACCAACTCTATCTCTCCTGTAACAGTCTCCCCTGTAATAGTCTCCCCTTCCTTTGTAGTGTCATCCTTAATCTCACTCAGCATAGCAGCCTGACACTCTCTCTCAACTGGCCAAACAACCTTAAGCCAAAACAGTCTCAGCCACAGTACGACTCTACCCCCATCTAAAGTATCAACCCACTACTCCAACATCAACCCAACCAGTAGAATTGGAAAAAAAAAAAAAAAAAAAAACAAATACCCAGCCATCGGACAAAAAACCAGAGCCCTCATCCTAAGCCTCTGCCTCTTCAAGACTCCAAAGTCACTAGGGTCATGAAACTCCTTGATCACAACGGTCGCATTCACCCAACCATCAATGACTATCCAGTTAGCTACATCCTGGGGGCAGGTCCAGAAACTCCTGAAAAGCCTAAAAATGCCCAACTCTGAACTTTGGAACCACTAGGACTGCCTCCAGATTGCAGCCGAATATGGCGCCGAACTCCTTGAAGGTGGGGCACAGCTCCTCCATAGCAAAACCAAAATGAAAAGCACGGGCCACTAGGTCCCAAAACCTGAAGCAAGCTCTCAGAAAATCTCAGTCGACCCGTACTCTCTATAAAGTCACCATAAATGCAATATCGTATCTACCCAAATTAATCCTTTCCACCTTCTCGAGTTTCTTGGTCTATAAATTTATATAATGGCTGAAATACTGCTTCGAAAAAAAAAATCAATCAAAACCGCATAAAAAATTACACTCATACATAGACCATAGGTCCTGAGTTCACCCTCTTGCATCCATGCAATCATCCATTACATGTATCATCGCCGATCATCTTTAGCATAGAGTTCATGAATCCCAAAACATGCATACATAAACATGCATCATCTATGCACGAACATTTATGCATATGCAATCATATACAGTCATACATCATCATGCATAAGCCAAGCTAATGACTAGAACCTCCTCGAAGGTGACTGACATCTTTCCGGACCTAACCGGTACCTCATCGAAGCTGACCGACATCTTTCAAAAATTGACCAGTATCTCCTCAAAGTTGACTGACATCTTTCCAGAGCTGACTAGTACCTCCTCGAAGGTGACCGACATGTTTCCAAAATTGACCAGTACCTCCTCAAAGCTGACTGACATCTTTCCAAAGCTGATCGGTACCTCCTCAAAGCTGACTGACATCTTTCCAGAGCTGACTAGTACCACATCGAAAGTGACCGACATCTTTTCAAAATTGACCAGTACCTCCTCGAAGCTGACTGACATCTTCCCAGAATTGACTAGTACCTCCCTGAAGCTAACCGACATCTTTTCGAAGCTTACCAGTACCTCCTTGAAGCTGATCGACATCTTTTTGAAATTGATCAGTACCTCCTCGAAGCTGATCGACATCTTTCCAGAATTGACCAGTACCTCCTCGAAGCTGATCGACATCTTTTCAGAATTGACCAGTACCTCCTCGAAACTGACCAACATCTTTCCGGAGCTGATCGATACCTCCTTGAAGCTGACCAACATCTTTCTAGAGCTGACCGGTACCTCCTTGAAGCTGACCGACATCTTTTTGGAGCTGACCGGTACCACCTCGAAATTGATCAACATCTTTCCGAAACTGACCGGTACCTTCTCGAAGCTGGCCGCGACACCATTTCACAATTATACTTCCAAGAAAAGAAGCCTACCTTCACCCGACCCTGACCATGGTAATAATCTTTAACCCAATTCTGACCGTGGTAACCATCTTTCACCCAAGAGACAAGCAGTTACGATACCAATGATGCAAAATCTCCCAAAGATACCGGGAGTGTCTTCCCTTATCAATCAATCTAGTTAAACCTTCACCCAGAAATGTTTAGGAACGATCATCTAGAAATCACCCTGATTCCTTCCCTTGCCTTTTTTTTTTTTTTTTTTTTTTTTTATCTAAGTCAGCCCCATGATTCACCCAAAAATATCTAGCCACTAGCCTAGATATCCCTATGGTTCCTTTTGCCATCTTCATTTTCAACCATTCTCTCACCCAAACATGTCCAAGCACTGACCTAGACATCACTTTGGTTCCTTATACCATCCCTTTTTCAACCATCCCTCTCACCCAAACATGTCCAAGCACTGACCTAGACATCACTTTGGTTCCTTGTACCACCCGTTCTCTCGAGTTCACTATCATCAGAATCGCCTTATAGACAAGATATTTTTGATGAAAGGGCAGCTATGAACCGTCACTTTAGCACCTCTAAAATTATTTCTGAACTCACCAAATCTGACCAAAATATTTTTGTATCCAAACTAACACTTTTTCGATTATGACCGAACTATTTTTATCAGACAACATTTTCCTAAAACTGACCGAATATTTCTCAAAATTGACAGCCAAAATGTCTGATAATTAATTTTGAATCTACCGCCACTGACCGCTAATTTTTAAGACTTTAGAATTCCCCGAAAACTGACTCAGAACCTCCAAAAATTGAGCTAAAAATCTTAAAAATCGAATCGAAGTGCGAAAAGGGCCGGAACCTGAGACAGCTCACAGACGTCCGTGAGCCATTCTCGCGTGTCTGCGAAGTAGTCTTGGGGATGCTGCACGTCGTCTAGAGCGTCCGCACTGACGCGCTTGACACGCTTCGTACTAATGCGTGTTAGACCCGTCAACACGGAAGCTAACGTGTCAGCTTCGTGCTGACACATCCGCCAGAAGGCTTGGCGCGTCTGCCAGGCCTTCTGCTGCGTCTGCCAGACATTCTAGCAGATGTCCGCGAGGTAACCTCGTGGATGCGCGTGGTCCTTATGTGCGTCTCGAGGCTGACTCCCTTTTTCGCGAAATCCCAATTTTGCCCCTTCTTTAACCTACTTTTTAAGCCCTTTTTGGTCTTTTTTACCTCCCATATGTTCCTATAAATACCCCACTTCCTCACTATTTCAATACACACCTTGAGCATTTGTTGATTACTATGCACTTGCTCCCTTCTCTCTCTCTCTCTAATTAATTTTTCCACACTCATTTTGAGTAATCACAATTAATTAATTGAAAATCAATTTTAATTAATTAAATAATTTTTTAATTAGTTTTCACTAAATTTGATTAAATAATCCTTTTAATTAATCACTTTAATTAATTAATCTTTTTAATTAATTAAAATTGGGTAATTAAGCAATTAAATTAATTTTTTTCAAAATCAACCTTGTTTTACGAAACGGAACTCCGATTCGGCAAAACCACTCTCCCACTACTCAAACCCAAAAAGAAGGTATAATCCCTTACCCTTACTCAAACCCCAAATCAAACGAATCCAATAAAATATGACCGATCCCTAAATCCCTCCACCTCACAGTGGAATAAACTACGTGGGTTTTGATCCCCATTCAATGGGGTACGTAGGCAAGCTTGGAATCTAAATCCAAGTTTCAAATCCAAATCCTAATAAATTCCCTTCCGCATTTATTTTTCATATAAATGTCAATTTATACTTTTCTTGTAAATTTTAAATTAATGCAATTAGTTAATTATGTTTGGAGTTAAGGAGCGATTTGTGGTTCTCCTAAAATCCATAAGGACTACAGAGAACACTTTCATTAACTTGTGGATGTTTAAATACTTGTCCTTTATTTTTCCATATATTTCATAAATATGTCATGATCATGCATTATAAATCGTCATTACTACTTGTCATCCATGAAATCAATTTTCAAGTCAAATTAAACTAAAGAACAAAATTGAGATTATTTTAAAACCAAAAACCTAGTCCCCAAGCTCAACTTGGTTCGAGGACTAGTGACTTTATACTTGGGTAAATTAATCAAAAATTAATAAATTGGAGTCAAATTGGATTTTTCTTTAATTTTTTCATTTAAATAAATTAGGGTGGTGACTCTCGAATCTCTTTCAAAAAAATCAAATCAATTTTCCGAGACGATAGCCGCTTATAATCGTGAACACCGAAACTCGTACCTAAACTCCCTTAAAAATCACTCGCCTTTCCTTAAGGCATTTTTCCAAGCGAGGGGAGGGGCGTTCGGGCGAGGCCTCACAGTACCTTGCACGTATTTATATGTTTTCAATGCTAAAAATCATAATTTAAATTATTATGAGATTTCTATGGATGTGTTGAAATGAATTTATATCATTACTAATTTTCTTTTAATTATAAATGATTATTAGTAAATTAAATTAAATTAAAGTCATTGTATATGTATCATTATTTAAGCAAATGAGAATAATGTTATACAATTTTTATATTATTTTACTCGAGAGAAACTTTAAACTAGAAAGGCAGCTCTTTTGAACCAAGCCTTAGAAAACTATTTGCTTTTAATCAATTGGCTTTGATTTAGCAAATGGTGTGTGTTCAAATGAGTTGGAAAGGGGGGTTTATATAGGTAGAAGAGCTGGGACCAAGTTTCATGTTTTCCAATATGGGAAAACTGACCAGAAGTGCCAAAATCGCACAGAAGCCTTCTGGGACCGCACACAGGGGAAAATGAAACGCACAGGAGTAGGGGTGACCGCACAAGGCCCAAGACGGGACGCACAAAGGCTGTGCAGAATCGCACAAGCCTTGTGTGGTTCCTAAGATGCCCTATGCGGTCTCCCAAGCAGACCAAGTGTAATTCTTTTGGTTTCTTGATCCTTTCTTTTATGTTTCAGCTTTCGAGACTTATTTGCATGCCCGAGGGTTTAGACAGTATGAAATTCAGGGTTCACAGCTGCCCCCTTATCAGAATTAGCCAGTCTGGTGGGCGATTCTGATAAATGTCAACTTGGGGATATCTCGAATGAGTTTGGTAAACGTGATGACTCCAATCTATTTTGGGAGGTTCAGTTTGATACTCGGTCAATTTTGAAGCATTTCTGAATTCGTTTGGACGGTTTTCCATTTTTAGAGTATTTTTTATTTTTTGGTGTTTCTGTCATACTAGGGCATCCCAATTCTGATCTGGGTAAGTGAGGTCTCTGATTAAAGAGAAAAATATTGCGAACGCACTGAAACTGACAGTGCTGAATTCTGACTTAAAACGGATCTGAAATCACGTCCCGAGTGATTTGGCAGTGAAAGTTACTATGCAAGTGGACCCCCCTATATAAAGGAGTAACCACCTCACTTTTCATCACTTTCTATCATTTGTTAGATTTTCACTCTCTCTCTAAAACTCTCTTTCTCTCCACTTTCCTCAAAATTCCTTATGGCCTCCCCTAGTAGCCGACACACCCGGAGTTACTAGGCCCGCGGGAGAATACCCACCTATCAGATCTACTTCAGGAGCCCGAGACTCATGTTGCTCGCACCTGCGCTATGGAGGTATTTATGCTTCTTACTCTTTTTCTTTCCTGTCATACATGTTAGCTTTGCACAAAAACAAAATATGTATACAGTATGCAATTTAGGCAAAGTAGCTCAATTGATTTTTTTTTTTTTTTTGCAAAATGATAATTAAATAATAAAGGGAGTTAACTATAGAGCTAGAGGAGGTTGTTCAAACCTATCGGTTGTGGCTACCTTTCTAGAGACATATCCGCATGTTAGGGAGTTGATTATGCCTTCACGGTTGCTTGGCTTCTTATCATTGGAGTATACTCATGAGAGTAACCTCCCACTATTGAGGGCTTTGGTAGAGAGGTGGTGGGATACCACTAATACCTTTCACTTTTCATGCAAGGAGATGACTTTGACTCCCTTGGATTTGACCATGCTGACGGGATTGCATTTTCGTCCACGACCTCTAGAGTTCTATTCTGATTGGCATGATTTATCAGATGAGCGATTGACAGATCTGTTAGGCCTGCTTTCATTGCATAGCCATATTCATCTCTCTCAGGTCTGGCTTCGAGAGAGGATTGAGATTATGACTCTCAATGTGGGTGTCTTTACTGATGAGCAGGCAGCTCGTGTCATCATGCTGATGATTCTGGGTTGTTCATTCTGCCACACTAGGAGGGATACTATTGATCTGAGTGTCCTCCGCTCACTAGAGGATCTGACTGTACTTGGGGAGTACGACTGGGGAGGATCTATACTTTGTGCGATGTACAGGGATGTCTGATTTCTCCTGGGGAGTATTTGCTGGCTTGGGCGAGACCTACATTATCTGGGAGGTTTGTCATGATACCCTTACTTCTGTTTCACATTCTTGCCCCCTATTTACTATTTGTTGTCTGATTTGCAGTACTGGGCCTATGAGTATTTCTCTCACTTATCTCCACCTTTGAGAGATACTTCTGTGGATTGCTTCCCTTGTGGCTACGTCTGGAGGTCAGGGAATAGGGGTCACCATGAGTGGCATACCTTTTATGGGATCAAGGCATTCTTCTCACATCTTCAAGTATCACAGGTACTGTCTATTTTGTACTACTGCAAACACATCTTTTACTGCTTCTTATAACTTACTTTTGGTTTGTGTAGGTTCGATTGGTGCCTTTCCGATCTAGGATGATGCATCTATCAGAGAGGACAGAGTCTAGCTTGACCTTGTCTTCCTTGCATCTGCTGTTACGATTTCGGGCTGATCTGATGTTCTACCTTGGAGAGAGGGTCCGAGTCCAGCTTACTAGGGAGAGGGTTGTTCCTGTTGACCCTCCTGTCGAGATGCGATATGGGCTTCGCATTCGTGATTAGGATATCTTGGGAGTGGGCCTTCCAATAGAGCCTCTTCTAGATCGTGAGGTTGATTATAATGCTTTTTGCCATAGTAGGCTGATGCCATGTGTACATTTTTTAGAGAGGCGTGCCCGACCTATGTCGACAGTTGGTTCTATTCATTCCTCACGAGGTGAGAGAGGTGCAGGTGCAGGTGTAGATGCAGGCCCGAGTTCTAGTTCTGGACCTAGTAGAGCTTTTCCACAGTATCTTTGGGCTACTGAGGACTTAGATTATGTCTCTCGAGATCAGGAGATGGTTAGATATGCCATTCTTGATGTTGTGCCATCAGGGTACCCTCCATTCCTAGATGATGTTGATGAGGTATATAGCTTGTGTTTGATTTCTGAAAAAAAAAAACCCATGTAGCTTTAATCTGATCTATTTATGTTCTTTTTTCTGTAGGTTCTCCTAGATTGGGCCCATCATTCTCATAAGATGGTTGGTTAGCTGAGGTCAGCATTATCAGCCTCTCTTGCTCTTTGAGGTTTGCATGATGATGACGATGGATCTCTATCACAGAGGAGAAGCCAGAGGCGCGGCAGACATTAGCTTTGACTTTACCTTTTTATGCACAATGTATACTAGGATTATGTATGTATGCATGTATGCATGTACCAGAACATGATGTATTTCGAACTACCCCCATGATATGATCATGCTATGGAATGATATATGTGCCTTTTGGGATTTATGTATGATTATGAATGCAGAAATGTATGTCTTGGCTTTTTCTCTCTCCTTGCTCTCATTTTTTCTTCTTTTTCATCCTTATTCCTCCGAAAAACCAGTACGACAGATCAATTTGGGGAAAATAGGACTGTGTTTGAAGTGACAGGGAAAACTGGAGTGGGGATCGCACATGGCCCGTGTGGAATCGCAAACCATGTGTGCAGTTGAGAAATCTTGACCGCACAGGCCTTGTGCGGTTAGTGTAGCGAGAAACCCTTTTTTTCAGCTTTTTTTACCTATAAATAGGGTCCTTTGGTGCTCGTAAACTCATTCTAGCTTCTCCTACTCTTCAGGTACTGTTTCTTATTGCCCTTTTCTTGCTTTTCTTT
>CATKHJ010213102.1:0-23093 GCA_949750685.1 Vernicia montana | reverse complement strand
TGCTTCATTCCCTTTTATTTAATTAATGTTTCACTTGCATTCATACATTGATTGTTTGGATGTTATATATATAAATATGCATTATGAATATGAGTTAAGCATTCAAACGTATGAATGTGATTGTTTTGTTGTGTTTATAATATTTATTAATTGTGAATGCTGGATGGAGTTGGGATGGCACAAGGTTCACTAGGAATGTGAATATGATATATGATGAATGAGCTTTAATTGGTGTATGACGGCTTAGGAGCTTGCTCATCGCTCGCTGCTGCCAGTCGGGTCGCTGCATGGCTTAGGCCAGGGACAGCTGGTACCCTATGTATTGAATTTTTAAGTAAAATCAGTTGGTCACAGAGAGTCAGGATATGGGGGATCAGCTCCCCATATTTGTGGTTTAGTGTGATTCCTGTGAACTAATTCCTATCCTTGGTTGATTATGTGATTGGTTGTCTGGATGACATTATGCATTAGTATTTCCAGCATTCGAATGGCATGTTATATTGATAACTATATAATTCATTGAGTTGAACGCTCATTCCTGTTCACTATTTTTTCTCAGGTTGCAGGATGAGCTTGAGAAGTAAAATTTTAGTTGAGTATCTCTGCCTTCCATCATTCGGCAGTGAAATGTATATTATTATTAAGATATGTAATTAATTTCATGTTGTGTTGTATTATTAAACTTTAACACTCCGCATTATTATTCTGTTAATTGTGTTTCTATTCAGAGGTATGATTTTGTTAAATGTCAAGTTTTGAGGAAAACAGAGGTTCCTCATTATAGATGTTGTAAAATTTCTGTTAAGCATGAACCTTGTGATGATTTAATGAGAAAGTTGGTATGATTGAGATGATAGCCCTTAGTGGCATTGATTTGATATTTTGCACAGGTTATGCTTAGTATGTGGGCCATAGCTCTTGATTTGTGACAGTTACAACTGTCATATTGATATTTTGTCGTTTAGTGATCAGTCAAGCAAACTACGGATTTTGAAAGCCTTAAGCTTTTCCGTTCTCTAGTGCCGGTCACGTGCCTTGAGGTTCGGGACGTGACATGGGTGTTTGGTAAAATTTTTTGATACAATTGTTAGGCTTTTGGTTTTTAATAGCTTATCAAACTAATAACTTATACTTATTTAAATAAAAAGGCTAAATTACCTTATTAAAAAATAATATTTAAATAAAAAAATAATATTAATATTATTTTTAATGGTCATTAAATATATTAAAAGTAACAATTAATAATAATTTTATTAAATACCTAACAACAACTAATAATAATTGACAATTAAGTGTGGTTTGATTGATTTTCTTATTTCTTTTAAGGATGTGTGAAGTAGAAGGTCTTAAATTTGATATTACCAATTTAGTGAGAGATGTTAAAAGGAAAAGTTACCTCATATTGTGTAGAATGTAATATTATTTAAAATAATATAATAATAATAATACTATAATAGTACTATAAAGTGAGATATACACTGTAGACTGTACGGTATAAAATTCCAAGACAGTCCCTTACCCAAAAACATCAGTTTTTAAACACTTAGCCCAAAGCATTTAGCAAAAAAAAAAAAAAAAAAAAACCCTAGCCCAGCTCTATACCCTCTTGTAATCTCCCCCCCCAAAAAAAAAAAAAAAAACATTTTTTTAAAATCAAAATCAAATCAAATAAGCCCCATTACTCTGCCTTAACTTCCCAAAAAAATGAACGGTTAGGGCTTTGGTTTTTCTCTCGTTTTCACTTCAGAAGCTGCGCAAAATCCAATTCCATTTCTCCATTTTTAATTGCTGCAGTTAGGGTTAGGGTTTATCAATTTTATAAACATGTATGCTGATCGAGTGGAGGCTGCAGCCAAGAGGTCTGTAAAGGAGCGTCTCAACGGAAATTCTACCAACGACTCTACTCGCCAGCGACAAATAACTGGCAAAAGGTTTTTTTTTTTTTAATTTTTTTCCGTTCTGTATTATCGTAATTCACTTTCAATTCCTTTTATATTATATATCTGCTATCTTAATTTATTGTAATTTGGGTTTGTTTGGATTCTCATTGTTGATATGGTTGCGTAAAACTTGATTTTAGTGGTTTGTTTTGTCCTTCTCAATTTTTTCCAAGGAGTTAAGAGAATTCTCCTCCACCGAGCTTCCTTGTTTTATTGGCATTTTGCATTGGGAACCGTTTAACTTGTGTATTTTAGCACTTGAAATTATGGGTGTATTTCATTGAAAAGAGTTGTGTTCACTTGCATGATACATCAAGCAATTTGTTTTTCCTTGCGAGCATATATTTAAAGAATGATTTTGGGTATCTACAGGTGTTAATTTTTAATTTGTACGAGTATCTGTCTGAACTTCAGTTAATAGGTTCTGGACGTTAGAATGTTGCCTATGATTTACTTCAATTGGCTTAGGGAGTTCATTGCATGCAAATGGATTAAGAAAATTTCATGATGCAACTCATCCATTTAATTGCATCGATAGGAAAGTCTAATTTGGGATTTTAATTTGCTTCTATTTGCCATATTATATATGCGAGATGGAGATCCGCAATCATATAATAGGACACAACAGATTCTCTCATTGAAGGTTCTACATTGGTGAGGCCATTTTTTAGTTCTTATTTGCGAACTTAAATTTGAATGAGGCTTCAATTCGTGAACTGTGTTCATAAATTTAGCTGAAAACTACAAGAATAGGACTGCAATGTTTTGCTTTTTATACTTGCCACTATTCATATATTTTTCTATTTTCCTTCCAAGTTTAGGCATGTGTTTCTGGGTTGTAACTTGCAAGAGTGTAAAATTTTCTTTAGGGTTCTATTTCTATCATGATAAAACTCTTCCATAACACTTTCTAAATTGTTTGTTTGTTATCAGTTAGCACTCTTGTTTAATGAGAACCAGACCCTTTTACCTAATTGATTCCATATTTTGCAGGCAAAGGCAAGATGATAAGTGGGAACATGATCTCTATGAGGATGATGCACCACGTGCTTCAAGTATGGATCGACTGTGATAAAATCACAGGCAACTAAAATTGCTGCTATTGTTGGATGCAACTAAATCAACTATATTTGGTTTTTGACTTTTTGTTAATGGCTTGTGAAGATCGTAAAGTCAGTGCTCAAGATCTTCGGCTGAAGCTTCAAAAGAAAAGTCTTCCACAAGCATCTCAAAGCATAAAGGGGTCAGTTTCAGGCATGCGGGATTTACGTGAAAAGCTATCCGGGACTATGAACTCACAACCAGTGAATGCTGATCCGCCTAAACGAAAATTGGAGGCTGCTAAACCTGCTAGGAGAAGTGTTGCTGTTGAAGCTCCTGAACTAGAGATTAAAAAGGTTGCTAGCATGGCTCCAAGAAAAAAATCTCAGCAAAAGGCATGTATCTTTCTTTTTTCTAAATTATATATGAGAAGCTACCTTGGGCATGCATCGTCTATTTTTTTTATGTAATGTGCTGCTTTAATCATATAACTATTAGGAAAACTACTGTTTGGAGTTGTCATTTGTTCTTGCATGTTTAACTAGGGTTTTTCAATTTTTTTTTTAAAAAAAGATTTTTCCACTTGTAGAATGGATTTTGGCCTAAAAAAATTGAATTTGTGGTATAAAATCATGCTGTAAATTTGAAAAAGAAGAGAGCATAGACAAGTAAAATTATGAATTTGGCCATATGACTTGTAATTTTATGTTTTGATTAAAAAAATTGATTAGCTGATGCTATGACTGAAATCAGAGATTTTTGCCAACGATTATGACTTTTGCAATTAGAACCATAATTTTCATGAAGCATTCCTGGCATGTCTCAGAGTTGAAGGTTGTGCAAAATAGATGCTTAATTTATATACTCCATCACAAATGGATAAAGAAAAATTATAGCAGACATGCCATTCTATGATCACTCAGTGCATTTTTTTGTGCTTATGCTTTTGCAATTCTCTCATGTCATGTCTCTACTGTAAAAGAGTTTGTATGTGCAAGCTTTTGCACATCCCTCATTGTGCCTTTACTCTGTATATGCATGTGTGTGTGAGAGAGAGGGGGCAGAGAAGGGTTCTTTTTGTAAGAAGGCAATAAATTGGAAGGGTATTACACTACTACTACTATGATATTAGTGCCTGAATTTGCACACATGTGAACAAAGATGTTCTTATTGTTGCATCTTCCTTCTGTTTTTTCTGAGTTCTACATGTCCATTGCAGGCTGATACTTCAGTGGAAGGTTTTCTGCAGTCAATAGGCCTTGAAAAATATATCATTAATTTTCAAGCTGAGGAAGTAAGAAAAACTTGTGCATTGTCTGGTGCTGTAAATATGTGTGCTTCATTGACTCTGTTCATTACCTTCAGGGACACTTCTTTTTTATTTTTACTCTCCACAGGTTGATATGACAGCTCTTGTACACATGACTGATGAGGATCTCAAGGCCTTAGGAATGCCAATGGTAAACTTGTGCTGGCCTCCTACTCTTAGACATGACATGCACTAACTTTTGTGTTGCGTTTTCATTTAGCAATATGTTTTTGTTCCTTTTATTGATGAAGGGTTTGCCGGTTAACGAGAACTTCCCTTCTAGATATACACTAAAGAAATGTTATGTGAAAGTATAATATTTCCTATGAGGATCTGCAAGTCCTGGAATCTTTGTTCAATGTTAAGAAGTCAACCTTTTGTCAACTAATTGGACCTATCTTATCTGATTATCATTAGAATAAGAGTTGAGCTTTTTGGTGGGACAAAACCCTTAAACATAGTTGTGTACCAAAATCCTTGCAACCTTTATCCAACTTGCAACATGGGAAAGCTAAATTCTTTTGAAGACTATCTATAATTCTTAGACCATGGAACCAAGAGTTCTTGTTGGATTTAATGGAAACATCACCCTTTCTGATTTCAATTATGATCCATGAGCAGTCAAATAGTCATTAATGGGTGTCTGATTAGATAACTAAATTTTGACAAGAAATGAAAAAAAAAAAAAAAATGGTATTTTGGATTGTCTGAATTGGACGAGTTCCACTTTCTTTTATTCTCTCTCTCTCTCTCTCTCTCTCTCTCTCTCTTTCTTATGTTCTATAGGAAGGGGGATGCAGGGTTCAATCTCTTCTCTCTCCCTCTTATGTTCTACGGGAAAGGGGATGCAGGGTTCAATCTCCTTACATTCCACTCTACAAAAGTAGGCACTCAACCTTTGGTCTATTTTTTGTCAAAGCTGATAAAATATTTCTCCTTGGGTGATAGCTCAATTTGTAAAAGAATCTAATTAAATACTTTATTGGCAATGTTGAATTGAGAAATCAACCGAAGAGCTGGCAGTTCCTGTTGTAATACCGGTTATAGGTGTTGCAGGAACTTGGCATGTGATGTTTGGATAATCCCTGGTTCTATCCTAGATAAACCTTATTTTTATCTTTTGTTGACAACATCCAATCAAAGAAAGATAATGGAACCTATCTGATGCCTTCTGCTCTCTTCGATTTAGCAAGCAACTGAGTGGCTTTCGCTCCTTGGTCTATTGTCTATCGATCTATGCTAAAATTCCCGGTATTTGGAAACTTGGCATGTGATGTTTGGATAATCCCTCTCGGCTTTCTCGTTAATTACATATGCTATAGGAGAAGACATTTGCACTCCTAACCCTCAATTTTAAAATATGCTTTTCATCCAAATGCCATCTAAGACTCTTGGAGAGGCAAGTGTCTTAGTTGAATGATCTAGAATGTGTTTATTACCTTGCTTGTTGGATGTGAATTTTATGTTCCAAAGCAATTCACCTTTCTGATCAACTCTACTAACTCTACTCTAGATTATCTGTTTTCATGACATCTGCATATCATAGAAAACAAATAATAGTAGATGCTTAAGGTTTCGTTGTTTTCCTTCCTGTCACTTCTCTGCCTAATTTATTTTTGTTTTGTTGGTGGTATCAGGGCCCAAGAAAGAAGATTCGATTAGCTTTGGAATCTAGAGGCTAACAGTGGAGAGGAAAGCGGCATGCCAGCATTGTACTATGGGTGACAGTCCAGTTAGTAGGGCTGCGTTTTGGTTTGATATATGTGCCTGGATGTAACATTTTTTCCCTGTTGTCTCTTTTTTCTTCAATCTATTGTTGAAAGTGGCTTAATTGGCTCATTATAGATATGCAACTGGTATGAATTATTAGCTTGTGCGGAAGGTAGGTTCTTTCTTTTCTTTTTCTTTTTTTTTTTTTCCTCCAAAATTTTTTACTCTTAGTAGGAACTTCAGATTAATGAAATTTTATGTTATATTCAGCTGTTTTTGGATAATTTTTTGTGTTTGTGATGAACTGCTTAGTCTGGTTGTGAGATAGCACAAATTATAATTATTGGAATGAGCACCTTGGAAGGGTTTTAAGGGACAAATTCAATTTTCAAAATATAATTTCAACTGACAAATTCAATTTTCAAAATATAATTTCAACTGCATAAATTTATTATCATTGCCTGATACTTTGTGACTGCTACCAAGAGTTTTGAATCAATTTCTCAACTCCTATCTGAAAATGGATTTTCAGTTTGTATGAAGACATTGCTATGCACGTGGAAACCCGTACACTGTTATTCACTTATTCTTATTTCTGTGATTTTTTTTTGCACTGATATTCTTATTTCTGTGATTAGGCATGCAAACTTGACAAATTATAATCTAGATTTTGAATTTTACTAATTGCGGCAGCAAATAGCTTGATTTTCAGCTTGCCATTTTAATTCTAGATTGAATTTTCTGCTTGTAATTTGCCATTTCGACTAAACTACACAATGAGTGTAGGTCGAGTAGATTGTACACGCCAAAATCATTTCAATCTCTTGCATCTTCGATCCCTTGCCTTTTATACAAAAAAGGGTATTTTCTTCTTCATCAGGCCTTTTTGGTGCATGTCCAACATGTCTATTCACTGTAGGCAAAATAACATTCACATATAATAATTACTTATCAACCAAGACTTGAGCATGAATCCTATAAACATAATAATGAACCAGCCAACATTGTTGATGGTAAAAAATTCCTAGATGACATCAAATGATGTGTACAAGTTAGCGTAACTAGAAGCAAATATATAAAAAATGCAGTCCATTGGTGGGTTAAGAAGCTTTCCATGTCATTTAGCATCTTCTCTGACTACTGAAGCCGTCTTAATGTCGAATTTTGTTCAAGGAAACAACTATGAATCTACCTTTGCATTGGCTTTCCATAACAAGTACTTGACATTTTCTTTCTTGAATCTCCTAATTTCTCTTAACGCCGCAAGGATGACATGCATTGAAACTGGCAGGAAGAAAGGCTGTTCAAACAGAAGCAAATGAACACAATGTGAAAATAGTTGTTATTCTGCATTAGAACTAGCTGCAACTTTTTCTGCTCATGAACAAACTTCTATTTTAAAATACTAGGGGTGGAAGACTAGATAAGCAGAAGGAAAAAAAACAATGGATTTGAATTTCATAAACTTGTTTCACATTCCCATACACGCCTAATGGTCAACAGTCACAAAGGTAACGCCTATTGAATCATACAGATAATCAATTATGAGGCCAGCTATATAAAAGCTAAATAGATCCGGATACATTCTACAGCCATCTTTAAGGAATTCTACCATTCAAATGGTAATAACATAGTTGTGAAACATACCGAGTAGACAGCGAAACAATGCTCAAATGAGTAGTAGCTGACAGACATAATGGATGGATGGAAAAAGGCATCCTCTGCCAAAGATCGTGCCTGCCTTGAGGACACTGACCAGAAAAGGATTTTCTGATAGTTAGCATTTCCTCAATAATTTGAAATTCAGACAGCAAATCTCCATTTGAAGCCACAAGAAGACTTAGACAAGCAAAGTAGTGTTAGGCACATACCAGCTGAAGCATCATAAACTCCAAGAGTAGCATTAATTTGAGCTAATTTTGCTGATTCAAGAGAGAACTTTACCTGTTCAAAGAGGTCAGAATTCACACATTCAGTTCTACTACATCCTATAAGATGAGCTAGAAAGCAAAAACATTCCCGTGAATCAACTATAAAGGACTAAATCTTTTAACTGAATGAAAGAAGTCACAATCCAAAACACAACCAAAACCTCAAAAACTAGTGGCAACAATTAAGATCCTGAACTTGTATGTTACATAGCTAGAGATGCAACAAAGTAAAAAAACATAAGCAATTGAAATACTGTTAACCCAAGGGGCAAAGGGACAACCTTGAGTTAATCAAGAATAAAATGATTGACAATGGCTTAGGATCAAAAGGTCCAAATACCTAAAATAGAATATCTACTGCTTAGTTGAGCATAAAAAAGAACAACAAAATCATTACTTGCTAGAATAATTATGAAACGTAATCAATCATTACTTGCTATAATAATTTGTGCTTAGTTGAGCACAAATTCAGTAGACACATTTGTCTGTATTGGGAGGATCAAGTCCATTTTTTGAAATTGGCAATAATGTTAACAGATAAATTGGAAAAGGAAAATGAGGGAAAGAAAGACGTGTCTCAGAATAAAAATACTTATTAAATGTTGCAAAACAAGTTGTCAACACTCTGACATCTGAACTCCTGGATCAAATGTAAAATTGTGCACACAAACTTTGTGCTTGTAGAATGAACAAAAGAAAAGGCATCCATCTTTTGACCGACTGACCTGCTTTCCTATCTCTTCCATGATAATCATCCTTGGTAATGATTGAACCTGAAGAAAGAATTTTATCAGATTCTACAAAGGATCCAACCGAATCAGGGTGGCTAAGTTATCAATGCCCCAACATACCAATCTAGACAAAGATCCAAGGGTTGTAGCACTTGAATGAAGATTAAAACAAGTATGCTGCCGTGACAAAACATCCAATTCCCTGCAAAAGAATGATGACCAGTAAGAAATATGCTCATGTTTGGCTACATTCTGTTTGACTTAGAGACCTTCAAACATTAAAGAAAAAAGGTAGTTATAAAGTTCAACGAGTTGCACAAGCCATACAAATTCAACAAAAAAAAAAGGGTGGGGGGGAGGGGAGGAATTACAAGTATAAAAAAGAACTCCCTGACTTTTTGGCAAAAATACAAATTTTGGCCCTCGTTTTTTTCTTCAAATTGAACCATATGGCTCTCAGAATTTTAAGTTCCACATACTTTACTCCTGTTAAAATATCATATATAGTAGTCCTTCACTTTTTAAATAAAGCAGCCTTTTAGTCCCCAGAAATTTGCACTGAAGAGTATAATCTAAGAATTCACGGGAAAATAACTGTTCCATTTAAAAAGTTAAAGACTGAAGTATATTGTATCTTAACAGAAAGACTAAAGTCTTAAGGAATTTAAAAAGTCAAGGACTATCTAATTCAATTTGAATGAGAATCATTCTTAAACCAATTAATTTTACAATGGCTATCATACTAGTTGGACTAATTGCAGATTTGTCTAGTAGTGCAGCAAAATCATTCTTGCTAAAGAAAAGTTTTGATTTTTGTCTAAAAAAAAATCACAGCAAATCTTCCAAACCTAAATTAGAAGCATGTGAAGTGACCATTTTCTTACCATTCTGTGAAGCCTCTTGCACTAGCTAAGAGATTGCAACTGCCATGCGAACCAACAAAAGTTCTATCAGATTTAAGACCAAGAAGTTGCCGGAACTGCCCCATGAAAACTTCAAAAACCTTATGAAGATCCTGTTCAGAATGTGCATGCATCAAACTTGAGAAACAAAAATAGAAGCCATCTCAATAATAGAACATGCATATCTAGTCATTTCAAGTAGAGAAATAAATAAGAGATGATTTAGTACAATCCTTGAACTACATAAACTGCAACTTTTGACTGTTGATCCCCCGACACCACACATACTAAACCCCAACACTCAGCCCTTTCAAAAAAGACAAAAGGAAGTACCATCAACGGGGCCAACATATTTATGTTCACCAAATTGCTAATGAATCACTAGCAAGTAGGACTAATTCATACAATGGTACATGTAAGACTATGCACTTCCTAACAAATTAAGAAAAATGCATTTGTTACTGCCTCTGATAGGATGTATGTAGAGACTGACAAAAACTTGAATGTTGGAAATATTATTTACAACAGCAAACCAAAGCTCTGCTCACATTGAAGAGCATATTATAGCCCACTATTTATATGACCCAATTCTTGGTCAGAAAAGCCAGCGTGATTAATTGATTGGAATATGTGATTTTGATTCAGTCCTAACTAGGAGTGTGCAAACGGTCAGTTTGGTTCAAAACTGAACCGAACCAAAAAACCAAACTTCTATCTTATCTAAACCGAACTGAAACCGAACTTTGTATAAAACCAAACTGAACTGAACCGAAAAAATTCAGTTCGGACTATTTTTTTTCCTTTATATATATATATATATATATATATAATTTATACATATAAAATATAATATAATATACTGTTTTATATTATATATATAATATTTACATAAATATATATATATTAATTAAAATTTCAGTCGATTCAGTTCAAACCAAAATTTAATTCAGTTTACTATTTTAAAAACCAAACCAAAGTACTTAAAAAACCAAACCGAACCAGTCAGTTTGGTTTTTCAATTTCGGTTCGGTTTTGCTCACCCCTATTCCTGACAAAAATACATGCATATAGACCTTTCCATGTCAAATCGTTGAAGTAGATAATTGGTTTTATGAGAACCATACGAGTGACAAATAATCCATAAACGTGTCACATTGTTGTATGTAATATACATCAAACAGGGTTCTAAGGTGACTCAAGTTTCAAATCATTACCCAGCCCAACTTGCAACAGAACACCCCAAAAACTGTTGAGTAGCATGATGTGGCCCATTACAAAACTGACAAAAGCATGGCCACATTCTAGTTGTCAAGAAAACCTGCTCATATAACACTATTTCCTTTAGCTAGGATTTCAATTATCCTTAAGCTAGCTTTGAAATACTCTTTTAAAATTTATAGATATAAAACTTAACAAAATATAAAACAAAAAGAATGAAACATATGCCTTACTAAAACAAGATTGACATGGAACTTGAAGATAACATATAACAAAGGGGTTAAGAGAACCAGCATATGGTACACTTGTTCTAAAGTTATCAAGATAAAACACTTTTTAAGAAATGAAAACAACCTGGATACTCTTAAGGTTTAAAACAAAAATAAAAAAAATCTAACCTCAGTGGATAGTAACTTCCCAGGAAGTTTACTTTCTGAATCTTTTAAACAGGTTTGGGGATTCCACACCATAACACCTCCCCACATCTGCGGTAAGTCATTTGAAAGAATTCAGTAACATTAGGCAATGATTTCACAAGAATGGAATTGGCAATCAATGAATATAAATCTAACAAAGGTATGATAACTAACTGGAGAGATAAAGCCATTTGTTGCAGAAATCTGTCCATTAGGAAGCTTCAAAAGAAGAGGACATTCTGTTGCAGAGGGTACATATCTGAAAAGAAAATGAGGAAACATAAACTTAAAGAGCTTTCAATAAGACGGATTTCTCCATTTAATAGTGACAGAAGATTTTGAGAAACACTTAGAAACCAGATAATGGACAGAAGCAGCAGAGATTTAAAGGCAATAACAAGTACAATTTAAAACTTCTGTTTAAATCAACGTATGGTCCCAAAAATATTAAGCAGCATTTCCTTGGAAAAATACAAGCAATTGATCAAAAGTCACATGTTGAGATATTTAGGTCAGATCAAGTGCCCAAAGTGAAAACCTGATATTTAGCATACCATATAGCTAAGATAAATGTTTAATTTGAAAGAACAAAGGAGATAAAGTAAAAGAATATACACCACAAATTGCAATATCTTTGATCGCCCACCAGCTGCAATAGAAGTATCTAAGTGCCACTCATTTGAGTTCACCTATTCACAATATTTGAGAATATTAGTGAGAATAAATTGAGAACCTCATCAATTTAGATGTTAAGTAAGTCAGTGCACAAAACTAATCTAAGTGTCCAAGAGTTTACACCAAGGCAATTCAAGATTAAAGATAAATGAAATGGTCAAAGTTTTCTACTTGTCTAGTTATCTATCAAAGCATAGTCAGGAATTGAATGAAACATACAAAGAAAGGAAGGTCCTTCACACTAAAGATATAGCTGCCCAACTTTTTATCCCAGGAAGAAAATGAGGACTTCGGTGTGTGGTACAAAACCTATCCATAAGAAAGAACATTACAAAAAGAAAAAGAAATCGTTTAGATAAAACCAAAATGACAATATCGCAAATAATCAAGTAAAAAAAAGTTTTTGCACAAGAATGGATGATTCATTACCTGGCTTTCCACACTTATGTTTGCTATAGGTTCCAATACTTCAATCACAGGGGCCAGCAAAGTGTCATCTATTCTCTGAAAATCCCTACATATACAAGGAGGTAAAATATAATTTAATTCACAAAAATTATAAGAAGACAAGTTCAATACATTTGACTAGATGTCTTACCGTCTCAAAGTTAGATACTAGAAGCATAACACGAATAAGAAACTTGACTTTAAGCTAGCTATCTTATGAAACTAATATTCAGTACAATTTCCCCACCAGTTATTTTGCTAAGAAGATATTTACTCCTGTTCATTTCATTAGTAAGTATTTCCAAAACAAAACAACTCCCAATGAAACAAACAAAATCTTAACTAGGTGTGGTCATACCTTATTTAAAAGACAAGATAAATTTCCAATAGTAAATTTTGCTAACATTATACTAACAAATAAGAAAGAATGCATAATGACCATAATTGCTTCTATTTAATGTAATATCAGACAAAGAATTTTGTTAATTTTACTTCATCAGTGATCTGAAACTCCTTAATTACAAACAGAAGAAATATAATTAAGTCCATTAAGACTACAAACAGAGATTAAAAAAAGCTTCTTTACCAATCATAAATCCAATCATGCGGATTTGCATTGAGCAAATTAAAGGATAGAACAATCCTTCCATCAGCACCGACAGGCATAAACTCCCCATGAATGGATCCTTCCTCTCTGCCTCCATTGGCGAACACCTTCACAAATATCTCCGCCACTCTCTCCACCATTGCCATAGCTTCTAAATCCCTCCCTACAATCCAAGCATGCCGGTACTTCCCTACCACCGATCTTACTCCTTCCACATCACGATTCACCACCACCACGCTATACACTTTCCCGCCAAAACCCGAACAACAACGATCTCCCAAAACAGACTTCAAAACGTCATCAACACCTTCTTCATCACCAAAATCAAAATCAAGAGCAGGAACTGCGCCACATTTGTAAAAGCAAGATGGATTAACAGGAATAGATTGCGTGCAATCCCTATCAATGGAGGACTCTACAGTGACTGAGAGAGTGAAATTACTAGAGCAAGAGCCACATTGAGGGGTATGGAGGGTCAATTTGGTAATTTGAGCAAGGATTGAGGATTTCAAGTCCTGTGAATTGAAATTAGGGCTGGAATTGAGGAAAATGGCTTGGAAATGGCATGGAAATTGCAAGGGATTGGATTCAATTTCTTTCGATAGCGTATCCATATCGTCAAATGGTAACGGCGAGCGGTAGATTTCAACTGATTTCCACAAAAAAGGGAAACCTGCAAAGAAATGTTTGAAGTCAGTGAAAACTGTCAAGTGTGATGTTTATATTAATGGATAAGGAAAGAAGGATTCACCGAAAAAAAAAAAAGTAATAATAAGGAAAAGAAGGAGGGAGACCTAGAAGGAAGGAGAGAAGGACTGAGAGAGTGACGAAGAGGCGCTTCAATCCAGGTTTTGTGGTTCGCATGGTTTCGGAGTCGAAATCCGATTCGGGATCTAGTAGTGATATTTCAGATGTTTGCTCGGCGGGATTCGGTGGTTCTGAGATTTTCCCCATTGTTGAAGCAAGCAGAGCTACTGCTGCGTTTTTATTTTTTTAAGGGTAAATTACTATTTAATCTCTATATTTTGATCAAATTAATATTAAGTCCCTTTATTTTACAACATTGATGAATGCATCCTTCAATTTTAATACCGTCTAACATTCTGTTCTTTCCCTCTACTTTTTTTTTTTTTTTTTTTTTTTATTCCGTTAAAAAAATTTAAATAAAAAATAATAATTTTTGCAGATGAAAATACCTTCACTCTTTCCCTTCCCTCTCTATTTCCCTTCACTGCCAGTCCTGGCACGAACCAGTGCAGGGAGTTGCGCCTCCACTGCCAGTCCTTTCGCACCGTCAGCCGATATTCCTCCACCAAGACCACCGCTCACAGACCCACACCTCCATTTTTCTTCGATCGAAGCGAACCCAACTAAGGAATTGACGGCACTCGCAAGCAGCCATCGAAGGACCTGTCTCTCTTTCCAACCCAGAAAGCTAGATCATCACCACCATGGACAATAAACAATAAAGCCAACAAAACCACCACTGTTCACTTATCACCGAAGCACTCAAGCCACCGAGAGACTTCAATTTTTTTCTCTTCTTTAGTTTGTCAACATGAATCTTGAAATTTATCTACTTCTGTACAGTAATCAAAGGTGAAACATTCCGGTAACAAACGATAGATCAAATTTCGAAGATACAGCTAAAGGCTATGAGATTTCAATTAACAGATCGACATTTGTGCAAAATTAGGATTTCAATACAAAGCAGAAAAAAAGAAAAAGACAAATGATTCTTACCATACCGGATGAACGAAAGAGGACGGAAAGAGGAACTGGAGGTTAAATTAAGATATACTTGTCGGGGGACGGAAGTGATTGGACATTGACGAATTCAGAAGGATGTATGGTTCCATTTTGAATTGGACTGAGAGCAACACCAGCCCACGACATCTTTATTTTGTTTTTCAATTAATTTTTTGGATTTGAAGGGAGTTCAAAATAAAAATCTACACACGAATCACAAGAAATTAGACATATTTGTATTGTTAATGATCATCTAATTACGATCTATATCTAGATGATAAAAAAAAATACCCTACAAAGTAGAATTTTAGTTTGTCAAACTCTTATTCTCTCTCTGAAATCTTAATTGCTTTGCTTTTTTTTCTTTTAAATTTTTTTCCCTTTCTGAGTTGAAATCTTGAAACCCTTTTGGGAATCAATTTGATTGATTTAAAAAAAATGAAAAAAATGGAAAAGAAAAAATCAACCTCTACTGGTTTTGGTTCCTCTCTTGTTCTTCCTGTCTCTGGCAATGTTTACCACTTGAGTATGTTTTTTATTACTGTAAAATGCAGTTTTAATATTTTTTTTTTAATCTGGATTCAATTTGAATTGTTAAAAAAGTAATTATTTTGTTTCTATTTTATTCTTTTTTATGAGATGAAATTGTTAATTAGTTTAATTTGTACATTTTTTAAGTAATTTCAACGAAAATAAAAATAGAAATTTAGGTTTTTTTTTTTTTTTTTGGTAGGATGGAAAATTTAAAAGTAATTAAATGGTATTTTAATTTTTTCACAGACATTTAACGATAAAAATAAAAAAAAAATCAAATAGTAAATAAAACTAAAATGTATGGATGAAATAATTAATTTTTTAAAATAAATGAATTTTAGTGTGAATTTAGTCAAAATCAAATATTAAATAGTAATTTATTTATTTTTTATTTAGCTTCAGTCGGTTGGCGAAATATTTTAGTCTTGTTCACAGTATAAATTAACTTAATATGTATGACTCAATAAATTAATAATTTTGATTAAATAATATTTTTTATTGGTCTAGATAATTCAAAATTATATATATTTATATTTATTAAAAAATTATATATATACAGTTTTTGTAAAATATTACTAATTACTCATTTTTTTTTTAAATTGATATTTTCTTAAACCCCATCTCTAAAATATATACTAAGTTCAATATTTTTAAAAAAATACCTCAATAAATTAATTTTTTATTCATTAATATATAAATTAATAAATTATTAATTTATCGATTAAATAATATATCAATTAATCAATAAATTTTTGTGGTCCGAAGGTTATTAATTTATAAAAGTTTAACTATATTAATTTTTGAAAACAGTAAGCAGTTTTAGCTCCCGATAGAGCGCACGACTTTTAACCATGTGGGCATTTTTAAAATTTCTTAATTTTTAATAATATTTCAAATTTTTTAATAATATTAAAATCTTCATAAAAATAAAAGATAATTTATATCTTTCAAAAAAAAAAAAGTAAATGATTCATAATTCTCATTGCCATATATATATATATATTCATGTGAAGCAAAATCAATATATTTTAAGGTGTGAACTTTTTATTTATTGTTACATTTGCTTTAAGGAAAATCAAATTTTAATATATGCTTTTAAAGAAATCAAAATGTGTAGAAAATGCTTTTCAATAAGAAGGAGAAGAATAAAATAAAAATAAAATAAAAAAAAGCTTCCCAAAAATATAACCTAAAACATAAAATTGATATTTGTTTTATCCAATACTCTTATGTTGATTACAATATTACTAAGTATATCATTTTCATCATCACCGTTAAATTAAAAATTAAAAATTAATGATTGTAATTGCCACAAAGAATATGTCATATCTCTATTATCTCTTAATAAAAATAAATGATTGTGATTTTAAAATTTAAAATTTAGGATATTATTATTTATAACTATAAAAGAATAATTATTTAATAAAATCCTAACTGATCGGTCTTAGATCAAGGATGATGAATGGGTTGGATCTATCTTTTTGTAGCCTTGATGGTTTGGGCCTGCAATATGAAAAGCAAGATCAGGGGGAGCCAGACCTTATGCCTGGCGAAGACCCTCCGACACTCAAGTTAATGATGAGCTTTGTGGATGGTGGCTGGAGAGTATGATTTTTCGTTCTCTGTGGCCTGAGTATTTTTAGTGAAAGAAAGGAGATGAGAAAGTGTAGAGAGCGAGCTACCTGAAAACGAGATTCTCCCTCCTTTTATATATGGTTTAGACTAAGTAGATGATGAGTATCTAGCTTGAATGCAATGATGTCTATTTTGGCTTTGATGTGATGGGTGTTAGACGCTGACTTGTAAATGGGTGGCATGGTCTGTGTACCTGGTCATGTCTAAATTAGTGAGCCCATGTGCGATAGAGGGGGTTCGTCGCCCCCAATCAAGCTTTTACCTTGTCAGGTGCTACTTTGCTTGCTTAACAGGTGACAAGCAGTATAATGTATGAACATGTGATTGTGGTGTTCATGCGAGAGCCATTGGATGAAGGCAAAGGGCTAAGGTGACCAACTTCGGTTCCTTAGTCAGGAGGTTTCATTTGATGGGCTTCTCCCCCATAAACTATGGATATGGGCCTTATAGATGCATTATGTATTAGCTAGGCCCTTATTCATGTGGCTTCACTAATGGGCCTTCGTCAACTAGGCCCACATTAGATTTGGTCATTTTTATCCCTCATTAGAGGCCTTTCTGTTTGTGAGGTCGCGCCTGAGCACCGGTTCGATCCGCTAAGAGGGAATCAAAATGTTTTTTTGGGTTTGGTTTCATGTTGGAGCCCCCGAATTCAGATTGATTGATTTTGAAAAGTGATTTTGAATTGCCACCTTAATTTTATTTTATTTGGGAAAAGTTAAGGGAAAAACTCAATTAAATGACTCCAATTATTTATCCCAATAGAAAAAATGCACTAGTTTTCGATTACCAAAAAGGATTCGGAAACTAAATTTTTGGTTTATTTAGAAAAAAAAAATAATTTGGCAAGTTTAATACAAAATGGCTTAAAATTAATTTCATGAATAAGTAAAATGCATGAACAATTAAAGATGCATGATCCCATTCATTCATTCCATAAAATAAAGTAAAAACGAACGGAATAAGTATCATAGATTACAATAAAAAAAACCAAATCAGGGGATATCTCCTCTAGCCTTTATGGGTTCTAGGGAGGTCACACATTCTCCAAACTAATCTTAAAAGAAACCCTGACTAAGTGAGAAAGGTGATAGGGGGGAGAAGATTGTTTATTTTATTTGGATTCGATGCTTGGACCAAACATGTTACGTATCCCTTTGAATGAAAATTAGAATTCACGCAGTTCTCCCTTTTTGCGAAGGAGTTAGTTTAGTCTTAGTCTTTTATCATGTTTCAATTGATTGAATAAGAGATGATTGATTGATCGATTAATTAATTTTAATTAATTTACCAAGTTGAGTTAATTAGGTTGGATTTTAATTAACTACCCTAATTGAATCAATTTTAAATAATTAATGATTATAGAGTGAGGGAGTAGAAGAGCAAGAACTAGGCAAGGAGCCCAAAGAGAATAAAAGAATCCCAAGGAGGGAAAATAAAGCAAAAATAAAAATAAAGAAAATAGAAAAATAAAGGGATTGATGCTTACTTTACGCATGCGAGGTTTGGGGATGAATGAACGGAGTTGCTTTCCGGTTCTTAATTCCACCTTCTCTTGGCTTGAGGCAGAAATTCAAACCTTGAGTGGAAGACTCGTGCACGTTTTGCAATGCAAGGAGCAAAGAGCAAAGCGAATAAAAAAATAAAAGGAAATTTTAGAACTAGGGGGCTCGTTCCTTTTTTTATGGAACAAGCAAAAAAAGAACTTTTGAGGTTTGCTTTAAGATCACAGGTTGATCAAGTAAGTTTATGTGTCAAAAAACTGAGTTGGGAGGTTTGAATATATAGTATAAGGGGTTGGGGATTGTTCTCTGCATTTTCAGATGTGGGATTCAAGAATTTCAGAGTCGCTGCCGCATAGGAGCCTTGTGGTACCGCAACTCTTACCTGCTGCAACTGCAGACGAACTTTTGATTTTTAGGCTCATTTTCATCCGTTCTTCTTCCGTTTGACCGCCGCACTTTTGCCAAAGGTTCTTTAGGTTGAACCACATGCCGGGGGTGCAAAATTAAGGGTTCACAGTTATCCCCTTATCAGAATTGGCCTTTCTGGTTGGCGATTATGATAATTGTGAACTCGGGGTGATTTGGATGACTTTGGTATAAATGAATGTCCCGATCTGTTTTGGGAGGTCCAGTAGGATGCCACGTCAATTTTCAAACATTTCCAACTGAGTTTTGATGATTTTCTATTTTTCAGGGTATTTTTGATTTTTTAGTTTTTTGATCATAACAGAAGCATCCCAAGTCTAATCTGGGCAAATGAGGGCTTTGAAGAAAAGAAACATATTGCGAGTGCTTTGAAACTTGCGGCATTGAATTATGGCTTGAAATGGATATGGAATCCGCATCCCCCATGATCTGGCAACACTATGACGGGGTGCCTATATAAAGAAGTTACCTCTTCACTTTTCAATTTTTTTTTTCATTTGCTAAGTTTCACTTTCTCTCTCTAAAACCCATTTTCTCTAACTTCTCTCTAGAATTTCCATGGCTTCCTCTTCAGCTAGCAGTCGTCACATCCAGAGCTACCAAGCGCCACAGGAAAACACCTGTCCAGAGGACCTTCTTTAAGAACTAGACCGCCATGTGTCACGGACTGGCACAATGGAGGTATTTATTATTCTGACTTTCTTTTCCTATTCTCATTTAGTTTACATAGAAAAATATTGCATGCAAGATAAATAATAATTAATTTAATTAATTACCTTTTTTTAAAAAAATAAAAAAGTGTATTGATTTTAGATTGAGAGGAGGGAGATCTAACTTGGCTGTGGTAGCCTCTTACTTGGAAAACCATGAGTGAGTTCGGGAGCTAATAGAGCTGTCTGGTTTGCTTAGTCTTTTGACCCTTGAGTATACCCATGAGGGTAATCTTACCTTATTTCGGACTTTGGCGAAGAGATGGTGGGACACCACAGACACCTTCCATTTCCTATGCGGGGAGATGATTGTGACTCCCCTTGACTTAATTATGTTGGTAGGGTTGCACTTCAGACATCGGTCTCTGAAGTTTTACTCATCTTGGACATCCATCCCATCTAAAAGGTTGATTGAGCTGATTGGCGTGGACCCACTACGCGGAGATGTACATATCTCTTGAGTCATGTTGTAAGACGAGATTTATATCTTTCAAAAGTGGTGGGTATGTACATTAAACCGTAATCCTATCTAGAGCTTAAAATTCTCAAAAAAAAATGCTTAAACTAATAATTAATAAAAAGTACAACGAGATTCTAAGGCATTGAAATTGAGACGTGATCCAAGATAGGACTTATAAATTTTCAAAATAATGCATAAACTGATCATTAACAAAAGGTACAACAGGTAAAGCAAGTTCTCTTCTGCGTAACGACAATTTACGCCTCTCAAAACTACTCCAACCAAGTTTAACTCTGGAAGTATGCCGTAGATCACTGAGCAAGCTTTCCAACGGTATCTTGCGGCTAGCGTAACGCCTCCTGGATCTTCGTGTTTGGCCTTCTGAATGTAAGGTGTGTCTCCGGACAGTTAGCAGAGAGGATTCGTCGAAAACTTCCAGCGGCTGTTAAACCTTACCTCGGATGAGTTATGAGAAGCACGAGCTGCCTATAGAAATCTTATTAAGAGAGGTAAACAACCATATAGTTTTTGGGGCATTTTGGTTCTAATTCTGTTAAATAAATGGAATATACAAACAATAAGATCAAAAAAATCCACCAGTACTTTGCCTTTTGACGGGCTTTGTCCTTGAAAAATACCATAATCCAATATTAGCTAATTAGAACATCGTAGCTTAATGAGTAAGCTTTCTAACGGTATCTTACGGCTCCTACAACTCTTTCTAGATCTTCATTTTGGACCATCTGAAGTTAAGGTGTCACTGAACACGCAGCAGGGAGGGTGCGTCAAAAGCGTGCCAGAATTTCCGGAGGACGCTAAACCTTATCCAGGAAGAGTTATGAGACGCGCCTGATACCTATGAAAAGCTCATTTAGAGAGTTGAACAACCATTTCCTTTATGAGTCATTTCATTTTTGTTTTTCATCCAGAATTTGTAAAATATAGAAAATACAAATAAATTTAGACAGGTGACGCCAATTTTCCCCTGCTTAACATCTCTTTTTACCTTTGAAAATGATGCAACCAGGGTTTCACCCTTTTTGTTTCTTGTAGAACACTGAGTAAGCTTTCCAATGATATCTTGCGGCTCCCACAACTCATCCCATATCTTCATTTTGGACCTTCTAAAGTTTAGGTGTCGCCGAACACGCTGCAACAAGGGTGCGTCGAGAGCGTGCTAGAATTTTTGGAGTATGCTAAACCTTATCCGAAATGAGTTGTCATACGTGGCAGATACCTACAGAATGCTTATTCAGAGACCTAAACAGCCGCTATATTTGCGATCCATTTCATTTCTATTTTCCATCAAGAATTTGCAAAATACAGAAAATACAAATAAATACAAACATGTAATGCCAATTTTCCTCTTCTTAATGGCTATTTTTTCCCTTGAAAATGATGCAATCTGGGTAACACCGTGGTTGTATGATTTATATCTTTGGGTAAGCTTTCCAATGATATCTTACATAACGTCACCCGAATCTTCGATTTCATCCTTCTGAAGGTCAGGTGTGTCGCAGGGTCTTGAAAATCAAGGGGGTATACTTATGAAAGTTTGGGCTTTGGAGGTTCGAGCGAGATTTTAGTTTCTTTACATCATAGGGATGTTAAGGCATTGTAATTAAACCGTGATCCTAACTAAAGCTTAAAATTTTTTAAAATAAATCATAAACTGATCATCAACAAAAAGTACGATGGACCTCAAAAACTAAAAGGGTATACCTATGAAAATTTGGGTCCTGGGTGTTCAAGCGAGATTTTGATTTCATTGCACTGTAGGGATACTATGGCATTGTAATTAAACCGTGATTCTATTTAGACCTTAAAATTCTCAAAAAAAAAATGCTTAAACTAATAATTAATAAAAAGTACAATCGGTGCCGAAAACCGAAAGGGTATACCTATGAAAATTTAGGCCCTGGGTGTCCGAGTGAGATTTGGATTTCTTTGCGTCCTAGAGAATCTAAGGAATTGAAATTGAGACGTGATCCTAGATAGGACTTATAAATTTTCAAAATAACGCATAAATTGATCATTAACAAAAGGTACAACCGATAAAACCAGTTCTCCTCTGCGTAACGACAATTTACGCCCCTCAAAATGACTCCAACCGAGTTTAACTCTTGAAGTATGCCATAGATCACTGAGTAAGCTTTCCAATTGTAACTTGCGGCTAGCATAATGCCACCCGAATATTTGAGTTTAGACTTCTGAATGTAGGGTGTGTCTTCGAACAGGTAACAGTGAGGATTCTTCAAAAACTTTCAGCGGCTGTTAAACCATACCTCGGATGAGTTATAAGACGCACAAGGTGCCTACATAAAGCTTATTCAGAGATCTAAACAATCGTATAGCTTTTGGGGCATTTTGGTTCTAATTCTGTAAAAAAATGGAATATAAGAAAAATATGATCCAAAAAATTCAACAGTATTTATGAACCCTTAAAATTGCACCTTGCTATACCTTACTGAGCCTTGAAGACAGTCCCTAGGTCCTGGAAATTGAAAAGGGTCGAAACGGGCCAAACAGGCTAAATCAGGGCCAATGACCGCATAGGCCCATGCGGTGACAGCATAGGTCTATACGGTGACCGCATGGTTATATGCGGTCACCATTTCCATGCGGTCACCATTTCATGACCGCATACTGCATGGTTGTATGTGGTCACAGAAACCCTTCACGATCCCACATTGGAAAACGTGAAGACCTGCGTCCTACCTTATTCCTATATAAACTACCCCCCCTCAGCTCTCAATAGGGACACTCACCACTTGCTAAATCAAGCTAATTGATAAAAAAACAAGCAATTTTTAAGGTTTGGTTCGAAAAAACGTGCCTTTTTAGTTTAAAGTTTCTTTTTAGTTTTGCGTGGTCATTTCGAGGTTTCTCTCCTCAAATTAGTTTGAGTGAATCCCAACAACGTAGTCCTAGTAGCCATTCGAAGGCTATTGTTCCCCAAGCCGAGAAGGTGAAATTGCAATCCGGTCGTCCGCTTCATCCATACGTCTCCAAGCCTCGTCCTCGCAAGGTATTTATTTTATTTCTTTTCTTTTAGTTATTTATTTATTTTGATTGTTGTTTTTGTTTTCTTTGTTTCTATTTGCTTTTCATTTTCTTTTTCAGTTTAGCTTATATTATATTGCTTTG
>CATKHJ010212989.1:0-14775 GCA_949750685.1 Vernicia montana | reverse complement strand
GATATATGGTTATAATAATTACATGATAAGCAGAATACCTCTCTGATGTGGGGTAACACATCGGACCTTGTGCACAATGGTAATGGAACCTACGGATAGGGTAAGATTATCCGAACCTTAGCTGGGAAAGGTTTAATGACCTCAGTATGTATGACCCGATTAGTTGTACGTATGACTAGGCATGTGAGAGTGAGCAAGGCATAAGCCGCCACTCGTTGATTATGGGGGGAAACATACCATTTCCAAAAAAGTGAATGATTTCTGCTAAAAGTTATATTATTGCTGGATATATGAAAATTGTTTTATAAGAACAATTTTGATTAACATCGTTATTGTTTAAAAAGGAACTACTATTACTTGTTCAATAATAATTATTCTGTATTATGACTCACTGAGTTCTGTTTCACTCCTTAGTTATTATTTATTTTTTTCAGGACCGGTTGATAGGCCAGCAAGGTAAATTTCAAGTTCTAACTTTCACTTGAGAATTGCTCTGCTATTTTGTTTATGGTATAAATGTTTATTCAGAAGTTTACTCTAGAGCTCCACTGATTATAAAGTTTGTAATAATGATGTAATTAGGATATCAGATGCAAGATGTATGGTATAATATTGTGACATTGCAGTCCAAGCACATAAGTAATATATAATGAACTGTGTTAATTAATGGAAAATGGAGTTCAAAAGTAAAGCATATAGAAATTATTAAATAAGTGGTTAACAAATTCCTAGAGATTGATATTTTATTGGACAAATTGTAATTGGTAAATTATGGTTTCGATTTTAGGGTAATGATAACTTGGTAATTAAAGGTAGCTAATAATAAGTAGTAAGGGGTTCTACGGGTTTAAGTGACCTTATGTCTCCCTATACCCTAGGATAGTCATGGCTTAAAGACGGGTTGTGACAGTGTCAGTACGGGACTGACACGTCAGCCCCGTACTGACGTATCTGCCACTGACGCTTGTCAGGCGTGTCAGTGCGGACGCGCCAAACGACGCGAGTCAGCCACAGGGATGGTGGCGCGTCGTGGACACGGAGGGACGGCTCGTAGACGTCCAGGAGCCATCTCAGGTTTCGAGCTCCGATTCGATTTTTAAGGCTTTTCGGATCAGTTTATGGGGATTTCGGATCAGTTTTTGGGATATTCTGAAGTCTAAAAAATTATCAGTCAGTGGCGGTAGATCTGAAATTAATTATCGGACATATTTACAGTCAGTTTTGAGGAAAATTTGGTCAGCCTCGGAAAGATACTGTCTGGTACAGATGGTCCGGTCTGGATAAAAAAATATTCTGATCAGCTCTGGTGAGTTTAGAAATATTTTTGAGACAGTTTGGCAGTCAGCTTTGAGGAAAATTTGGTCAGCCTCAGAAAGATACTGTCTGGTACAGATGGTCCGGTCAGGATTGAAAAAGTGACGGTCTGGATAAAAAAATATTATGATCAGCTCTGGTGAGCTCAGAAATATTTTTAAGGGTGCTAAAATGAGGGTTCACATCTGCCCCCTCATCGGAACTGTCTTTTTGTTATATAGTTTTGATGAGCGTGAAGTCGAAAGTTTTGATGGATCTGGGTTTGGAAAATGATTCCAGGTACATTGAAGTCATTCTAGTAATTTTTAGAGTATGATCTGGCAGGTTTTGGGAGACAGGTGAATTTTTCAGGTTCATTAATTTCTGGTCTTTTTAGTATAAGGAACGCATTTTTGGTCTGATGGTAGGCAAATTTGGTGTCCACTGGTAGAGAAAAATCATACGAATATGTAGGAACTCTCGTATATGAATATTGAGTTAAAATGCCCTTGAAAATACATTTTTACTCAGTTGGACATGTTTTTTCGTGCGACACTGTGCATGCAAGCTATTATAAATAGCTTGCTTTGCACCTTCATTCGTTGTCTCATTCCATTTTCTTCTTCACAGCTTAAAGTGAGCTTTCAGCTTTCAGCTTTCATTTATTTATTTATTTATTTTTTTACTTTCCTTTTCTTTTTCCAATCAAAAATTCTTTTTTTTTATTACTTTCCTTTTCTTTTTCCAACGAATTTTTTTTTAATTTAATTTTCTTTTCTTTTTCCAACGAATTTTTTATCAATGAAAAATCTATTTTTTTTTATGATGATAATTGATGACTTGTTCTTACCAGTATGCTTCGTTGCGCTTTTCAGGTTTAGCATTCTGCATTGATGGCTTCACGATCTAGATATGGAGCTTCCTCATATCGCCACACTGTCACCTCCTCGGTGAGTGGTCTGCGGGAACGCATTTATGAGCCGCCCAGAGACAATCCGAATCCATCGCTCCTGCTGCAAGAGCCGGATAAGCACGTCTCATACGGGGAGCATCTGGCAGTCAATATTCCTCTTACCCTTTTTTTTTCTAGACATTTTGATTGTTATCTGTATGTATGTACATTGGTTGAGTATAGACCGCGATGATAAAGAATAGGGGTGGACGGTGCCATTTAGCGGAGGTGATTAAGTATGTCACCCCGGAGAGTGGTGTCCGGGCATTGTTGGAGCCCACCGATTTCGTTGACTTCCTGGCAGTGAGGGCCCCTGATCATGCTAATATGATCTTGATCAAGGCCCTGGCTGAGAGGTGGTGGGATACCACCAACACCTTTCATTTTGCTTGTGGAGAGCTGACTTGCACTCAGCTCGATTTGTATATGATCTCGGGGATCTATTTCAGAGTTCGGTCCCTAGATATGTGCGATGACTAGAGGGCGACCTTCTCTCTTGAAGAGATGCAAAATCTGATTGGCTTCGATCCTCCTAGGGATAGCCTCTATGTCAGATGTACTTTTCTGCACGAGAAGCTAGACTGGCTGTCAGTGAGCAACCTTGCTTCAGACGAGGCCGTTGCTCGGTTATACTTATTGGTCATCATAGGTTGTACTTTTACCCATAATATGAGGGACATAGTGGACCTGAATGTCCTGCTTAGCTTGGTTCACACGGGTCTATGGGATCAATATGATTGGGGAGGTGCGATTCTAAGAACGATGTACCGTGAGATGATAGACTTGTCCCGAGGGTGCATCCTTTCCGTTGGTAGGACGGCTCTCATCAAGGAGGTAGATATTTTAGTCATGCCTCTTTGTTTTGACCTGCAGACTTTGTACCTGTTGTTCTGACAGTTTTGTATCACAGCTTTGGTTCTATGATTACTTCTCCTTCATTGCCCCTGGGTTGATTAGGCAGTGGGCACTAGACTTTTCGGCTAGAGTGAGATAGGAGGAGTCGAATCGGGGCATCCCTCGCAGGCACACCCTATTAACTATTCGGGCTTTCTTCGACCAACTGACTGATCAGCAGGTATTTTCCTTGTCTTTTACTTCTTTCTTGTTGTCTTGCTCTGACTTGCTTGCTGATTTTTTTTATGATAGATTACTAGACCCTTTGGAAAGAGGGTGTTGTACGCTCCCCATGCGGTTTTTACAGAGACCCTCTCCTGCAAACGGGTGCTATTGCGGTCTCCTTACTTTCGGCTATACTATCAAGGCAAGAGAGTCCACTTTCAGGTCATGGGATCCTAGTGTGTTCCCGGCCCTCCGCCGATTGACATGCGTTATGGGGCTGATATTCAGGCTTCCGAGGAGCTTTTCAATGGAAGTGAGGCATACCTGCATCAATGCCCCAACCTGAACTACCTGGAGTTTCGTGATAGATTCCTAATGCGGGAGATTACATGGCAGGGACAACCCTCTACTGTCTCTGCCATCCTGAGGGAGCCCATTCATTCGGCTGCTCCTGAGATTCCATCGGCTGGTTCATCTGGGGGACATATTCTTAAGTTCGATCACGGCGCCGACCCTAGCCATAGTACCGGCAGGGTAAATTAGGATACAAAATACCAGCTCCCTGAGCAGATTGGATATTATGGTGCAGATGGCATCATGAGGTCGTGGCAACTTCCTAGTGCTATTCGCCTGGGCGAGCGGATGATCCCTGACGATATTGCCCAGGTACCTTCTTTGTTTCCCCCACCTTTGGAAATGATCTTTAGGTAGGATTTATGTGCTTTTTATGCTTTGGAAAGGATCCAAAACTCTTTATGCAGGTTCTTGGAGACTATGCTCGATGCAATTATCGCATCTCCCGCAGGATGAAGGTAGCCATTGGTAGACTTCTCATGCGCCTTGAAATTGCAGAGTCACAAGGAGCAGGTGATGAGGATGCTCCTCCTCGGAGGAGGAGAGGAGGCTGGTTCTGACTGATTGCTGGTGTTGACCTGACGCTGATCTTGACTTGCTTTCGGTTACTGTTTTCATTTTTTTTGCTATGTTTTACTCCCCTAGTGGGAGATAGTACTTATTCGGATAACTGTATCATCTTTAATGCCCCTGGTGGGTGGTAGCACTATCTGGATGACTATATCTATGTGCCCCTGGCGGGCGGTAGCATATGACTGTGTCTTTTGTCGATTTCTTTTTTTCTTAATCTCCTGGCGGGAGACAATACTTTTATGGATGACTGTACTATTATGATCATGCATTGATGTATGCACTTTTATTTCATGTTATGTGTTTTGAAGATGTCGATGATGTATGCTCGTGTATGCATGATTTGTTATGTGACTTTTTCAATGCTTTGCTCTACTGTGTATATTTATGCGCCATGAATACATGTTCTGCAAAATAATAAAAATTATATGCCATGTATGCAATTTTTGTGCAAAAAATGCATGACCTGAGACTTGACTTTGACTGAATTACGGCTCCATTTTATTGCTTTTGCTCAACTCCGGTCTCGAAAAACTCTGAAAAAGTCCTATTTTTTTTCTTTTCGACTTTTCTGTCCCAAGGAGGGAAGAAAACAGTCTGAATCCGTGATGTGGATTTTCACATTCATGGGGTCGTATTTCAATCACGGCATGTAATGCATGGACTAATAAACTCGAGAAGGCAGAGAGACATCAATTTGAACAGATATGGCATTGTAGAGATGGTGACATTGCGAGGAGTTCAAGCTGATTGGGATTTCCTGGGGGCTTGTTTTAGGTTCCGGGATCCGATGGCCTGTGTTTTCCGCTTAGGTATGGCTACGAAGGAGCTTTGCCCCACATTTGAGGAATTCAGTATGAGACACATACAGATTTTTCGGGAGGTATTAGACCTGCCTGAGGATGCTGTAAGTCAGACGGTTATCAATGGCCAGGTGGATCTACCTGCAATGATTGCAGAATTTTAGGATATTGGCGATTTTGGAGCCATGAGGAGACAGAGGCTCAGGACGAGGGCCCTGGTTTTCCTTTTAATGGCCGAATATTCATTTTTTCAGTTCTATTGGTTGGGGTGATGCTGGAATAATGGGTTTGATACTTTAGATGGAACAGAGTCATTTTGTGGCTAGGGTAGCGTTCGCTGAGACACTGTTGAGTTGGGACTTCTGTGTGCGGAGTCTGGAGAGGTGGACTGGTCAGCTGAGAGAGAGCATCGGGCTGGCTTTGCTCAGAGAGATAGAGGGTGACACCACACAGGAGGGAGAGGCTATTGGGGGTACAGCTGGTGATGAGACAGTAGGACAGACAGGGGGAGAGACACGACCTTTAGAGGGGATTGAAGGAGCTACAGAGAGTTCGACACTGTAGGCTGCATCGGTGACTTAAACTGCAGTGGCAGTGACAGAAGAGACAGTGACTGCAGTGAGGAGGCAGGGGGACACTACAGTCATGGTACAGAGAAGGGTTACTGCAGCTAGGGCAGAGAGGAGGATTGTTGTTTCTCGTGTTTCGAGGAGGATTCCTATTACAGTAGCGAGGACTGGTTTTCGAGTTTCTACTACACAGAGGGGGATTTCTGGGAGCAGTTCTGGAGCTACAGGGACTCAGATTAGGCTTTTTAGGACGACCGTGGCGGTCAGCTCAGGTTCTACCAATGCTTCGCCTACTACAGCTAAGGGGGCTACTGAGACTTTGAGAACAGACGTGACCTTGGAGGAGATTCACGAGATTGTGAAGGGCTTGGACTCAGATGATAGCACACGGGATGTTTACCCTAGGAGGAGGATGATAGTCTAGATCTGGACATGACATGTTTTTTTTTTTTTTTTTTTTTTTACTTTGCTTTGTAGCTCTTTAGGACCTTTGCTATAAGTCTTCTTTTTGTTCATGCCTGTAAGCTAATATGACTACACGATACAGGATAAGCTATAGATGACATAGGAAAGGGCTATCCTTTTTGTGATGATAGATTGTGTTCTGTAAAATCTTATCATCAATATATGAGACACCTTTTATTTTGCTCTAATTTTTGCCTAAGTCGCCCTTGCGGGTTTTCAACTTAGCGAGCATTTTTTGGCATTTTTTTTGTTAGCTCTAATTTTTGCCCGAGCCGCCTTTTCAGGTTTTCAGCTCGCCAAGCTTGCTCTAATTTTTGCCTAAGTCGCTCTTTCAGATTTTCGACTTAGCGAGCATTTTCTTTTGTTTAGTTATTATTTTTTGTTTGGGAGAAAGAACCAAGTGAATGATGCATTTAGGCACGGAGGAAATAAGAATGAGATGCTTTGTCATGAAAAACAAAAATGCATTTTACTATGATTTGGACCGTACCCGAGTCGGGCTGCCTACGTATCCCTTACATCATTTTTCTATCATTTTCTTTTAGGGAGAATCAGGTCCACGTAGTTCTAATTATAGATGCAACAAAACTAAATACAGACATTAATTTCAGACAAAGTATCTCTTCAGCTGATCCAGGTTGCAAGGATTGGAGAACTCATTTTCGTCTAAGTCCATAAGGATAGCGCCTCCGCCAGATAGGATCTTTTTGAGTACGTATGGCCCAGCCCAATTTGGTTTGAACTTTCCTCTTGGGTCATACACGGGAGCTCGAATCTCTTTCAGGACCAGGTTTCCTTCTTGCAAACCCCCGTCTTTCACCTTCTTGTTGAAGTGTCTACAAGTTTCTGCTGATAACCCTGAATTTGGTACATTGCATCCATTCTCTTCTCATCAATGGCATTCAACTGGTCATGATAGCCTTTAATCCATTTTGCTTTGCTTAGATGGCTTTCTCTCATCACCCTAGCAGAGTGGATTTGTATTTCAATAGGGAGGACAACCTCCATCCCATAGACTAAGGCATATGGGGTCGCCCCCGTGGGAATGCGGACTGTGGTTCTGTACCCCCATAATGCAACAGGTAGATGCTCATGCCAGTCTCTATGCTTCACAATGGTCTTCGGCAGAATGGTCTTGTTGGCAACCTCAACTAGCCTATTGGTCTGTGGCTAGTAGGGAGAGGAGCGGTGATGTTGAATTCCTTCTTTTTGGAGAAGTCTGACTATTTCTTTCTGAAAGTGGGAGCCATTATTAGTGATTATCTCGAAGGGGGTTCCGAACCGATAAAGGATATTGGTTCGGATGAAATGGGCCACCTTCTTAGAGTTTAAGACTTGATATGGTGCCGCTTCAATCCATTTTGAAAAGTAGTCTACAGCTACTGGAATGTATTCATGACCACTGAAGGACTTCGGGAAGATTCTTCCGATGACATCTATGCCATAGGTGGTGAAAGGCCACGGTGTCGTTATAGGATTCAGTGGCACAGGTGGCCGATGCTGTAGCTTGGCGAAGATTTGACACTTATGACATTTTTGCACAATCCTCATTTATGGGCAGCCAGAAATAACCCAAATTCATGATTTTCTGAGCCAAAGCAATGCCGTTCATGTGCGGGCCTTCTTTCCCGCCATGGACTCATTCCATGATCTGTTGGGATTCTTCTTCAGTCACACACCTCAGATGGATGTTATCGCAGGCTCTTTTGTATAAAATGTCCCCATTGGGTATGAAGTTAGCAGCTAATTGCCTCAGGGTTCTCCGATCTGTTTTGGAGGCCCCTTCTGGATATTTTTCGTACTGAATGTAGTTGAAGATATCCTAAAACCAAGGTTTGGCATCTGCTAGTTGAAGATTAATACACATGGCGTAATACCTAGGCTGCCTCTTCAGTTCAATGACAATAGGCCTATGTATTTCGTTGTCACTCACATCTATCATTGAGGCTAAAGTAGCCAGGGCATCGGCAAACTGGTTCTATGCCCTCGACAAGTAGTGAAAGGAAAGTTCTTGAAAACTTTATGCTAAATCATTCAGGTGTTGATGGTAAGGAACTAAATGCTTTTCTCTTATCTTCCACTTGCAAAGGGCTTGGGAAATGATCAGGTTTGAGCCGCCGTAGACTTCGAGGTGATCTATTCTTATGTTGATAGCCGCCTCTAAGCCGGCTATGCATGCTTCATATTCAGCCTCATTATTGGTCACTTCGAAGACTAGCTTGATTGCCATGGGTAGGTGATCTCCCTTTGGGGTGATAAGAACTATTCTGGCTCTATAGCCTTTGCTGTTTGATGCACTATCAAAGAATAGCTTCCATACTTTAGGGTCTATGGTCAGGATATCCTCATCTGGGAATTCAGGCTCAAACAACTCACCATCTATAGGGGCTGCAGCCAGCTGGTCAGCAATTATGCTTCCTTTTACTGCTTTTCTTGGAACATATTTTAGGTTGAATGCTGCAAGTATTGCCATCCATTATGCCATTTTGCTATCAAGAATTGGCTTCTCCATAAAGAATTTCAAAGGGCTCTTGTTAGCTAGCACATGGGTTGTGTATGAGCATAGGTAATGCTGGAGTTTGTGGCATACCCATACCAAAGCTAAACATAGTTGCTCAATCTGATTATAGTTAATCTCATGAGCCAACATATGCTTTCTTAGGTAATATATGACATTTTCTTTGTGTGAGTCCAAGGCATTCCGAGCTAGCATTGCCCCTATAGCTTCTAGAGTGACTGATGAATAAAGCAGTAATGGCTGACCTGGTCTCGGAGGCTGCAACATGGGTGGATTCAGTAGATATTCCTTTATTCTGTCAAAGGCTTTTTGGAATTCTTCGTTCCATTGCTTGGAGGCTCCTTTTCTCAGTAACTTGAAAATTGGTCCGCAAACATTTGCCAGTTGTGCAATGAAACGACTGATGTACTGTAAGCAACCTAGGAAACCTCTGATCTCCTTCTCAGTTTTAGGAGGTGGCATTTTTATGATTGCCTTTGACTTAGCCGGATCCATTTCTATACCCCACTGGTTGACTAAATGTCAGAGGAACACACCTGAGGAGGCATTGAAGACACATTTGGCTGGGTTCAGCTTGAGATTGTACTGCCTAAGTCTCAAGAAAAATCTTTCCAGGGCTTTTAGATGTTCTTCAAGGGTCTCAAATTTTATCACCATGTCATATACATATACTTCGACATCTTTGTGCATCATGTCATGGAAGATAGTAGTTCCATCCTCTGATATGTTGCCTCGTCGTTCTTTAGACCAAAGGGCATGACCCGATAACAGTAGGTACCCCATTATGTTATGAAAGATGTCTTTTCCTTGTCAGGAGGATATACTTGGACTTGATTGTAGCCTGCATAGAGGTCAGTCAAGGAGACCACTGATGCACCTGCCATATGGTCTACTAACAAGTCAATGTGAGGCAAAAGAAAGTCATCTTTCAAGCAAGCCTTGTTGAGATCCCTGTAGTCAACACATATGCGAACTTTTCCATCTCTCTATGCTCTACTTCATCTGATTTGTCATTTAATGAGACATCTGAAAAAAAAAGTAAAAAAGAAATAAAAAATGAAAAAGGCAAAGAATCTATCAATTATGGCACAGAGGAAAAACCTAAAATCACATACATTGCATCTGCATATCATGATAGCCGCAGGGACGGTGGCGCGTCTGCTGACGCGCCTGGTGGACGCCGCTAGGCATCCCCCCGAACGGGCTCAAGCACGTCGCAAACATGTGGGGACGGCTCGCGTCGAGTTTCGAGCTTTGGTTTGATTTTTGGGTTAGTTTCTGGGGATTTCAGGTCAGTTTTCAGGATATTCTGAAGTCCAAAAAATTACTGGTCAGTGGCGGTAGATCGAAAATTAATTATCAGAAATATTTGTAGTCAGTTTTGAGGAAAATTTGGTTAGCCTCAGAAAGATACTGTCTGGTACAGATGGTCTAGTCAGGATAAAAAAAGTGACGATCTGGAAAGAAAAATATTCTGATCAGCTCTGGTGAGTTCAGCAATATTTTTGGGACAGTTTGGCAGTCATCTTTGGGGAAAATCCAATCAGCCTCGAAAAGATACTGTCTAGTACAGATGGTCCGGTCAGGATTGAAAAAGTGACGGTCTGGATAGAAAAATATTATGATCAGCTCTGGTGAGCTCCGAAATATTTTTAAGGGTGCTAAAATGAGGGTTCACACATTCTAATTTTATATTGGCCATTGGGGCGAGGAGACTTATAAGAAAAGGGTGTTAAGGGTATTTGGCACATGTGGTTGATACAAGGGAGACTTCTAATAAGGTGCAACAAATACCAATAGTTAGTAGTTTCTAGATATATTTCCAGAAGAGTTGCCAGAGTTGCCACCAGAAAGGGAGATTGAGTTCAATATCGAGCTTCTTCCTAGTACGCAACAATATCCATTCCTCCTTACAGAATGGCACCTGTGGAGTTGAAGGAATTGAAAGTGCAGTTGCAAGACTTACTGGATAAAGGGTTCATAAGACCGAGCAGTTCTCTATGTGGTGCTCCAGTCCTCTTTGTGAAAAAAAGGATGGATCGCCTAGGCTTTGCATCGACTATAGGCAGTTAAACAAGGTGACTATCAAGAACAAATATCCTTTACTAAGGATAGATGATTTGTTTGATCAATTACAAGGAGCAAGTCACTTCTCCAAGATTGATCTTAGATCAGGCTATCATCAGCTCAGAATCAAGAATGAGGATATATGTAAGACTGCCTTTAGGATGAGATATGGCCATTATGAGTTCGCAGTGTTACCATTTGGATTGACAAATGCTCCTGCGACATTTATAGACTTGATGAATTGAGTGTTCAAGTCATATTTGGATAAATTTATCATTGTTTTCATTGATGACATCCTTATCTACTCCAAAAGTAAAGAAGAGCATGAAGAACATATGAGAGTGGTATTGCAAACCTTGAGGGAGCATCAGTTATATGCCAAACTATCGAAGTGTGAGTTTTGGCTTAATCATGTGTGCTTCTTAGGACATGTGGTTAGTAAAGATGGCATTCAAGTGGATCCTAAGAAGATTGAGGCAGTGTTGAATTGGCATATACCCACAAATGTGACAGAAGTGCGTAGTTTTCTTGGCTTGACAGGTTATTATAGGAGACTTATTAAGGATTTCTCTAAGATAGCTTCGCCATTAACCAAGTTAACTAGAAAGAAGGTGAAATTCCTATAGGATGATGAGTTTGAGCAGAGTTTTTAGAAGCTCAAGACTTGCCTCACTATAGCTCCTGTACTTGCATTACCAGAAGGATCAGGTGAATTTGCAATATATTGTGATGCTTCAAGAGTAGGACTTGGATTTGTTCTTATGCAACATGGGAAGGTGATTGCATACGTATCAAGACAATTGAAAAAGCATAAGATGAACTACCCTACACATGATCTAGAGATGGCAATAGTTATCTTTGCTCTCAAGATATGAAGGCATTATCTCTATGGTGAGAAGTGTGAAATCTACACCGATCACAAGAGTCTCTAGTACATCTTACAGTAGAGGGATTGAAACCTAAGGCAGAGGAGATGGGTAGAGCTACTCAAGAATTATGATTGTCAAATCCTTTATTATTTGGGAAAAGCTAAAGTGGTAGTGGATGCCTTGAGTAGAAAATCTATGAAGAGTTTAGCCCATATTGCAGTGGGGAAGAGATCATTGATAAAAGAGTTGAAGGAGTTGTTCAACAAAGGATTGCAATTTGAGGTTGCTGAATCTCAAGTGTTAATTGCTCACTTTCAATAAAAGCCAAAATTGGTTGATGAGATTAAAGCATCACAAGATGAAGATCCTTTACTTGTTAAATTGAATAGAGAAGTACAAGCGGGTCAAACAACAAAGTTTGTGTTGAGATATGATGTGTTGATGCATCGAAAGAGGTTAAGTGTACCAGATGTGAATGGTCTTAGAGAGAAGATCATGAAAGAGATCCATCATACACCATACAGTGTTCATCTAGGCGTAACCAAGAAGTATCATGATTTGAAGAGTTGTTATTGGTGGCCTGGTATAAAGAAGGATGTGGCAAAGTTTGTGTCTTTATGCTTGACATGTCAGCAAGTCAAGTTTGAACACTAAAAGCCATCCGACTCATTGCAAAAGATTAAGTTACCCGAGTGGAAGTGGGAATGCATTACGATGGACTTGAGAGAATTAACCATTAATACAAAATTTTAATGAATTGTCCATGATTGCATTACAAGGCGATGCTGAGGAAATTTGTGAGTGCTCCAATTAATTATTGACTTTGCAAAGTGAAAGGAAGAGGATTTCATCCATAAATAATACTACTGTAGAAGACATATACATTATTATACACTCAGGACGAATTATAGTAATATTTTTTGGCCAAGATTAAGGGCTGGCAAGTTTAATTAGGAGTCCAATTGAGAGGTATAAAGTTGAAATGTTTATGGTCGTTTAAGTAATTCATTTCTCTCACTTATTCTTATAATAAAAACCACCTATTAAAAATTGCTGCTAGCGAAAAAATTTTCAGAGCCAACTCATGCAAGCGCCTCATGCCCAAGTGCCAAGTGCCTTGTCAAGATACATTAACATATTTATTTACAAAGCAATTTTTTCTTGCCGCACTCTTAATTTTCCTCTAAATTCAATTCAATTTAATTGTTTCGCAAAACCTTTTAAATTCCTTCAATTTCCCATCATTTTTCAATGTGGGAAATTTTTATACTTGTTATACAATCAACGTCAAAAAAAATTAATGTGAATCAAACTTACTCTTAAAAATAATAATAGAATATATATATACATACAACGTAGGTCATTAGTCTGAGCTCTTTCAAAAGAAAAAAAAAATAGGAATTGAAAAGTATAACTACATGTGCCAAGCAACAAACTAAAGGGGGGAAACTATTTTTTACCGTTATGGCATCCATACAGGAAGAAATGCAGAGAAATAAAATAGAGTTGTAACTTATTATATGCAAAGCTTAGGCTTCAACATGAGTTTTGAGAAACAAAGATGGCAAAAAGCAAACGACTTTAACTTAAAGTCGGTAGGCGCCCTTCAGTTGAAACTTATAGCAATAAATATGAAAACATATGCTAATAATAGACCAAATTAAGTTGTATAACAATACTACAACAACTTGTTATAAACTTTTGATAACGAAGATAATTGTTTGTCCTATAAAGGATGCAAAAAAGAAAGAAGCGGAAGACATTAACACTAGCAACACAACTTAGACAACAACAAGCGAAAGATAGAGAAAGGCTCAACGATTAAGATGGGCTCCAAATTACACATCTCTCTAGTGACGCTATTTTTATTCTTGGCTTTTACAGTGCAAGCTAGGTCCAACGTCTTTGATATCACAAAGTATAGCGCTAAAGCTGATGGGGCGTCTGTTATTAGAACGGTATGAATGGGAAATTCATTTTTAAGTAATAGATAGAATATATCATAAACAATTTTCTATTAAAAGCTTTTGTTTCGTTTTACTTGTTAGGCTTTATTTAGTGCCTGGAAAGAGGCGTGTGCAGCAACAGGTTCGAGCAAAGTTGTAATACCAAAAGGGACATATTTCTTAGGGTCAGTGGACATAAAAGGTCTTTGCAAGGGTGCCATGCATCTTTAAGTTCAAGGAACCTTGAAGGCGCCTACAAAGCCGAGTCAGCAGAGTAGGGGTGCGCACGACGGTGAAAGCTGGATTGCTTTTATCAAAATCGATCGTCTCATAGTATCTGGTGGTGGTACGTTCGATGGCAAAGGTGAAATTGCATGGAAACAAAATAATTGTCACCAAAGCATAAATTGCAAACAGCTTCCAATTGTAAATGTATTTGAATATCAGTTTCTACACATTCACTCCATTTTGCGATGATGTTTTACGATAATACAGTGCCAATAAAATTTTGTTTACGTTCCATAAAAATTTGGTCAGAGTTTAAGGTTTGATTTCATCACAAATAGCATTGTCGAGGATATCATAACTCTCGATAGCAAGAATTTCCTTGCCAATGTCTTAGAGTGCGAGAATCTTACCTTCCGACGCTTTACAGTCATTGCACCTGGACATAGTATTAACACCGATGGAATTCACATCGGACAATCGAGCGGGATCAATATTATAGATTCAAACTTTAGCATCGGTGATGATTGCATCTCCATTGGTGATGACACCCAACAAGTATGAGTCACAAATGTACGATGCGGACCTGGACATGGCATTAGTGTGGGAAGTTTAGGGAAGTACAAGAATGAAGGACCTGTCTCTTGAATTTTCATAAGGAATTGCACCCTCGACGGCACTGATAATGGTGTGCGAATCAAGAGCTGGCCTGCATTATGTGGTGGCGTCGCATCCGATATGCATTTCGATGATATTATCATGAAAAATGTCAGCAATCCTATCACTATAGATCAAGTGTATTGCCCATGGAATCAATGCAATCCGAAGGTAATGTGAAATCAGAGAGGAGAGAAAGTTTCTCTAAATATTGAACACTTGCGAGTAATCATAGATGCAGAAAAATGAACCAAATTGAAATACGAGGTTTAATTTCATGATTTTTCTGTTATCTTTTCAGATTCCATCAAAGGATAAGATAAGCAATGTTAGCTTTAAGAAGATTAGGGGCTCTTCTGCAATTGCCATAGCTGTTCAACTCAATTGCAGCAGAAGCATCCCTTGCGAGAACGTGGAGCTTGCCGACA
>CATKHJ010212956.1:0-11443 GCA_949750685.1 Vernicia montana | reverse complement strand
CTAATTCCAAAGAAGGAAAAATAAATTACATAAAGACAGAAAAGGAAAAGAGAAATGATAACAAGGTTACCTTGCGCTTGACCGGCTTTGGAGACTTGGCGGCGTGCTTGCCTCGGACGGTGGGAAACTTGCCTCTGATGGCGAGGAGAAGGTCGGCTCGAGAAGTCGCAACCTAATTTTGCTTTGCAAAGCAAGGAGTAGTAGCAATGCAAAAAATAAAATAAAAAGAAAAGAAAATTTTAAAACTAGGAAGCTCGTTCCTTGGCAGACCAACCTTTAGGGGAATGATTTGCTTGATGCAAAGGCTAATCAAGCAAGCCAAGGGATTTAGGAGTGATCTTGAGGTGAGAAAAACTGAGTTGGGGGGTCTGAATATATAGTGGAAGGGGTTGGGAACAATTTCCTGCATTTCAGATGTGGGATTCGCAAATTTAGGACACGTTGCTGCACAGGGGCTCTGCGGTACCGCAGAGGCCGCCTGCGGCAACACTTTGTTGCCGCAAACTGGTTTTGCAGTACCGTAGGAGCCACCTGCGGCAACCGCACTCCCACTTTCGATTTTTGGACCCGTTTTGGTCCGTTTTTCTTCCGATTCATCGTCGTACTTCCGCCAAATTTTTTTTAAGTCTAACCACATGCAGGGGGTGCAAAATTAAAGGTTCACAATAGTGTATTCAAGTTGGTTACATATCATATTGACATTAAAAGAATTTGGGTGAATTACTATTTAGTCCATGAATTTTGACCACATTAACACTAAGATCCCTTTATTTTGAAAAACTAATGAATACATCCATGCATTTATATTCCGTCTCACTTTTTAGTTCTTCTGTCCATATTTTTACATTTTTCCATTAAAAAAATTAAAAATAATTGAAAAAAAAAGAAAATAATAAATTATACCTAAAATACCTCTATTAGTATAACACCAGTAAACCCAACTTCCAAATTCAAATGGTTTTTATTTTTATTTTTATTTTTTTCTCTTTTGCATTTGCTAATTGCTTAGTGTTACTAATTATTTTGTTTATTTTGCAAGGAAATTAAACTAATAAATTTAAATTTTTCAAGAAAAATAAAAAAAATATTTTTCTATTTTTTCATAATCTTAACTTTAATTTTTAAGTAGTATTAAAAAAAGAAAAAGAAAAATCAAATGGGTCCGAGCTTGGTCGTTCCATCGACCACCAGAGCATGAAGTAGCGAAGCAAAGCACGAAGGATGGAAACCAAAGCGGAGGAGCAGAGCACGAAGCGGAAGAGCAAAGCACGAAGCGGAGCTCGCCATCTGCGCTCGCGATGGCCGAGAGAGAGCTGTAAGCTCCAGTCGCTCTGGTGATGACAGGATCCTTGGGAAATGCAAAGCATGAATCGGTAAGCTCCTCCACGTTTGCTGGTCTGCTTCGTTCAGTGGTGACCAGAGAACTCCGACGAATGAATGGGCCTACCATCAATATCTGTTAATTAATTTTTAATTGTTAAAGAAGATGGAGATTGCAGTTTGACGCTTAGGTTACAATTACTATGATAATTAAAATTTTTATATCTAAAAATTAAAAAAATCAAAAATATTATTCGTGTTAAGTTACAATTACATCTAAATCTTTTAAATTTTTTAAAATATTAAAACAATTTATTATATCTTAATTTAACCAATTCATTGTAATAATACTTAATGATCAAAATTAAATGAAAAAAAAAATAGTACTATTATTTTAAAACACCGGTTTACCCACAAATAACTTCTCATCAACCCCCACCATTTTCTCTCTCCTTCCTATCCAAACCCCATCGCCACCCACCTCACCCTCAAATTTCTATGAGATAAGAGATAAAAATACTTATAAAACAGAATTATTTTTTATGTTCATAGTTAACTTAATTAACCATGAAAAGATAAGATAAGAGTGCGTTGGAAAATGGGGTTTATTGCAGAAATAATGTTGAGTTGATAAAGTACTTGTAATCCTCCCACTGCAGAATCACAACCAGGGGCAGAATTAAATGTTGAGTTGGGCCCCTTAAAAAAAATTGTTTATACCATATATACATGTTCTATGTATTAGTCTCCCTCAAAATAAAATAAAAAAAAAATTGCTCTCCAATACTAAAAATAATGGGTTTGCTCAAAATTTTTCTTTTATTTGATGGAAAGAAAAATATATGAAATTAATGGTCTTTTTTTTTTTTTTTTTTTTTTGTCTTTGATTTAATAATAGACATTAACCATTTTGAGCAGGCCTGCACATTAACAATTCTTAAATTTTTTAATTTTGAGCAGCCCTGTAAATATTTTATCGTTCCTGCTAAATTTTCTAGTTACTCCCTGATCACAACGTCAACTTGCTTGATCGCCTTCACTAAGTTTTCATCATCACGAATATCTCCCTATCATATCAAAACCCACAAATTAATTAATGTAATTATGGTGATTACAACACATAATTAATTAAATGTCACCAATAAGAGAGTGTAGATAGCTACTTACATAGAGCAGAGTTACTCCAGTGCTCTTGAATTTCTCGATGACTTCGGCTTTGTCTGGATTATTAGAAATAATAGTGCTTTCTCTAACAAAAACAAAGGTTGGGTGACCCAATTTAACACTTGCCTCTACTATGAATTTTCCTATAGAACCTGTCCCTCCAATTACCAAAATTTTGCTTTTCTCTGCAGCCATTCAAGGTTATTTTTTTTTTTACCCTCAAATGGAAGCTAACCTCTCTATTTCTTGTTTGGAGTTGGTTAAAAGAGAGCAAGAGCGAGAGTGAACGAAGAAAGTTAGCTACACTTAGTGTATATATCAAATTTAATGGGAGAATTACATTGATTATAAATAAGGTATGAATTACATTGGTTGTAAAAAAATTATTAGTATCTGCTGAACAAACAATGTAATTATTTTGGTGTATAAAAAAATAACTTCACCAAAAAGTACTTGGAATTTTCAGCTTGTATCACCTACCATTCCGCAGTCATACGTAGTTATTGGTTAAAAAGGATGGGTATTGGGTAGCATTTTTGTTGGTGCAACTTTAATTTTAGCAATTGTCAACTTTTAGAACAATAGCCAAAATGACACCATCCATGAACATACAACCTCAGTTCATTATGTTTGGAAAAGATACCTTCAAATTTCAGACTTCACTAAATAAGCAAGTTTTATTTTGGATTATCACATTGGGTAAACCCATATTCTATTGAATAATAGAGGAAGCTTTATGCTTCAGTAGCAGCTAACTTGCTCTAACAAAATCCCCAAAATTATTTGAGCATGACTCAAATATTAAAAAGCAGCAGTCTTTTTCTCAAAGAAAAAAAACAGAATTCTTCAGGGAAAAAAAAATCAAAATCATATAACTTCTTGGAGTCAAATGGTATGTTCAAGCAAGTTACAATTTGGAACAGCTGTACTCACCATGAGATATAGTCCTTTACTAAATTTAGGTAGCACAAACCAACTCCAAAACAAGCTTTAACTAAGCATTAATCAAGCAATTATCATTGAAGTTAACATTAAACTGCTGCAAATAAATTAAGGCAGAGGCAACCGCGGAGCCTTGAATCTGTGATCTGACAGAAAAACAGGTTTACAGAACAAAAAGCAAGAGCAGGGAAAAGAATTAAGAGAACCCTTTGGCTGCACCAATGGCCATCCAGAAGGGATTAGCACATAAGTGATTTAGGAAATATGAGAAGTCAAGCTTCCAATGAGAATTCACATACAGTTTTCTTTTTCACGGTTCTCTTTTCTACAATTGCTGATGAGTTTTATTTGCAACCATCTAGGCACCAGCCATCATCATAAGCGACCTTGGTGCTGCCCACATCTCCATTTATATACTGTCTACAGGATTATACTCATGTACCATGACAATTTTTACCAAGGGAAGGGCACAAAACAGCAATCCAACCCATAGGTTTTCTGTCTGTCGGCCACCAGCTGCTGACTGTACTGCAATATTCTTGAGTTTGGAAGCTAGCATAACTTGGAAGGAAAAAGCAATCAGCCAAGAAGAAATAAATTGAATATAAATACACTATCTTGCCAGAGAAAATGATGAAAATATGACTCAAAACACGTCTCCTTTCGGGTACATTCAAGAGTCCTACTGTGACTTACTTGGTTTTTCTCATGTTGAGGTTGTCAGAAACACATTTACGATCCATGTTGCCGTCTCCTCTAAATTAAAAAAAATGAAAAGGCAACAGAAAACAGAAAGGGATTCTAGAGTTAAATTCATGTGAAAGAACTACAACTCCATCATAGACAAATTTGAAGGTTGTCAGAACATAAATGCCAATTCAACTCATTAAAAGGTCCAATGCTTTGAGGAAGCAGTTTAGAGTTGGAATCATCTCACATAGAACTACAGAAAACATCATAAGAAACTTTAATACTCTAGTTACATTAGGAATCACTTGAAAAAACACTGTACATTATGATAATAAACTGCTCCACATGTTTATGTATCTCTTGAGGGAAAATATTGCTTTTACAAACTTAATAGAGAGTCCAGATTGTATGTTTCCCTTGGAATATTGGAAGTTGGAACATAAAAGTGATGTGATACTCAAACAAGACCCATTCTAACTGTCCTGATGATTATAATTAATTTGAAGATGGGGGAAGAGAAGAGACTCAAATGGCATTTGTCAGGTAATGTTATCCAGTACCACATATGAGCAAACAAAATATCAAGAAACAAGAATAAAATGGTCAATGTAAAAAATTGCAGGTAGAGGGCAAGTGATTTTAACCAAAAAAAAGTCAATGTAAACCATTCAAAGCTCAGTGCAATAAGAAATGCAATTCATGTGAAAACCTTGTCATGCCGATGCTGTTTCTTCAAGCTCTCAGGAACAGGTTCTATTTCACTTCTTTTTCTGTCTTTCTCATTACTTCCATCCTTGTTGTGATGTTTATGCTTCTTATGGTCCTTGTCCTCGTGCTTTTTGTGCTTCTTTTCCTTATCTTTTGTGGACTTGCTGCTTGACTTCATCACTGCAGTAGGGATCCCTTTATCTGCCTGTTAACACCAAACCAAAGGGACAACCAGAAGTGTCCTTTTCAAGAATGAAAATTTTATTTTCTTTAAACTTCCCAATAAAAAATTTACAGATCAAAACTAAAACTTCAAGCATAAGGTTCATCACACTAATCTTAAGCCAAAAAAAAGCATGTGCAAAACTCAATAACTAGGATTAGCATTTCACATATTGCCTAAGAGAAATAAATTCCCACTGTGGGGGCTTAAATATACACCAGTTTTTCCACCAACAATGCTTCAAAACACACATGCTAGTTTCAAATTGTAACAAAAGAAAAATCAGAATTTATCCACATTGACCCTCGTACTTCAGTCCTTCTCCACCATCCTGTTTCCCTTACACTTCAGGCCCAGTTCAAATAGCAAAAACAGCATGGAAGCAAAATTTTATTTGGATGGATATCCAACAGGGTATAAAATGTTTTTATTTTATCCTAAAACTAATTCTAGAGTTTTTCAAAACTTGCTCAAACAGAAAGTTAGTATGACATCTGATATCCCATACTCTTAGCACCCATCAGGTATTTAAACTTCTAATTCTATTAAAAGAGAGGAGGAGGAGGGGAAGAAGAAGCAGAAGAGCCTCTGGTTCATGTAATAATGTAAAGAACCATGATACAGAACTTATAGTGCTTTTAAAATTTTCTAAGTCGAAAAAATATGTTAATAAATGTAACAAACAGAGAGGGCCATTAGAATAGCTTGAGATATGAAAACGGTAACATCAGAAGATAGGTCCCTCTTTCACTGTTGCACAGGAAACACAGTTGAAGCCTTGAAGGTGGTGATTGCGATCAGAGAATTTATTGAAGGTGGGTAATTTTCCTACGGGGGATGTAAAAGATATTGTCTTCATGTTGACTTGATCCAGTTTCAAAGAGTACGTCGACTTACAGATATTAGTACTGATTTCCTTGTTATATTAAAATACATGCCTTTAAAACTTGAAAGCAGGCTGTTTCCAGGCAGCAGTTTTCCAGAACTTCTCCACAGACAAGTATCAAATATTGCTACAGTAATTAAAGAGAAATATATCAGTAGAAAATTTCTTACTGGAGGCAGGTCAACAGGAGTAGTTTCTCTCATCTGAAAGGCCTCCTTGAGTACACCTAAATCAAAAGGAAGTATGCAAGCATTTCTCTCTCTCAAATAGGTGGTATTACAAAACAGCTGATCCAATTCCATCCCTTCTCCTTTCCTGATTTCTGTGTCACCCACTACATTCTGGAGATAGCGAGTTTCAGATATTGACAAAGGAAGCGACCTCTTGCAAAAGAATTCATGGTGAGGCCAAAGCTTACACTGATTTATGAGATCAACAGCACCACCAAGCTCCCTTGGTCCTGATTATTCCAAAAAGAAAAATGAACAGGAAAAAGAAGCCCTTTTAAAATTAAAAAATTAAATACAGAATTGAAAAGAAAAACTAAATAATAATAAATTTTTCAGAACAAGCAATGTGGAAAAGGCCATTGGCAAGTCAAAATCAGTGCTTGTCAATTATTACAACATTTATGAATAATATTATCATGTTAATTTATAGTTAATTAGAACCCAAGAATATTACTCTGTCTAAACCTGAAATATTCTACAATCCCCAATTCTTATCTCAAGCCCTAATTGCTTGCTGCCAATCACTTTCTCCACACGACAGCAAGAATTCTCAGTGGCCTAGACTGTCCTCTATCAGCTAATACAAAAACTGATTTAACTCTTAATATTGTTGCACAAACTCCTACACAATATAGACTAGAATGTCCCATATACATTACTCGAGGACCTGCACAGTTTAATCTTCTAATTTACCAAACTTGAAATTTTATAAAAAACAGCAACTAAATCACTTCCCCCATACCATATCAACTGAAAAATAATTTCAAGAAGCAAGCATTAAATTGTTCTAAGCATGAATTTTTAACCCTCTGTTTGGATAAGTGTAAAAACAGGAGGAAAGATAATAACTAGAGGAAAATAAGGAGGGAATGCTATTTTACCTCATTTGGAAGCATGGATGAAAATAAGAAAGGAATGAAATAAGACATATTTTCCTTCCAAATCTCTCTCCAAATTGGAGAGAAAATAAGAAAATTTCTAGTTTATGCATATGTACTAATAAGGTGAAAATAATTATATCTTCCTCCCATATCCAAACACAAGGAAGGAAAATATGTTTCTTTGAAAATTTTATTTCCCCCCTTATTTTCTTTCCTCTCTCTTTTATTTTTCCAAACAGTGTAAATGTTTGAGGTATTGCCTTCTCAAGGCTCTTCCACGTGATCATTTCAAGATCAGAAGGTTCAATAAAGCTCTAATTGCTATATCACTGTGTTTAAACCTCACGAAATACTTTCCAACGTGAAGCTCCAATAGCAGTGAATCCAAAAAGTCAAAAACAAGATGAAAAATACTAAAGAAGCTTTGTGTGACCCAAAATATTGAGAGTATATATCAAAACTCTTCAACAATACTATGCATACCAAAACTTGGATTAGGATAGGACTGAAAACTAGTGATATTGAAATAAATGTCAAACTTTAGGACCTAAAATACAGCCAGGTAGTAAGATAAAAAGTGAAGTGGTAGCTTACCCCAAGAAAGAGAAATTAAAAAGATGCACGTTAACTTGATGTTCCATTGAAACCTTGATTCTCAGATGTCAGAACGAATATGAAGAAAATTGCAGTTTTGGAATGAGAATGTAAAAAAGTCTGAAAGGATATATCAAAGTTTAACAACCAAATGGTGCCTATTTTCTCGCAGTATATATGACTCAAGAGCCTAAAGTGAATGAGAATAAAGAACGGTTATGATTGAGGGGACTGAGAATAAAGAATAACAAAGAGAATTCAAAAATTGTTTGCAATTCCAAAGAACTTAGAAAAGAAGATACAGTTTGCATTTTGCCCACTTTCAAAGACAATATGGCAAACCTGAGTTCTGAAGCACAATATCAGAACACCATTTTACCCCCTTTGTTGATGTTAATATAGGACAATAACAGAGTCTTTGTAATTTTTTGACAAAATCACAAAATCTCTCACAAAGGGGAAAATCACATCATGTCAAGCAACATATCTCTACAACCTATATGTGTTCTTAGGTAAGAACCTAGAAAGACATTCTGTTATCTCTCTTTAAACAATAGAGGAAAAAAGGAACATAAAAAATAAAATTTTAGTTCACACACTCCATTTTATTAAATGTGAACGGAGTTCAACTAGAAAAAAGAGACAAACAATGAGCAAAACACTTAATAACTAGAGTATCTTACCCCTACCAAATGTCTTGCCTTCAAGATCCATCAGTTTAACAAGGAAACAGGGGGCAGGATCGCAAGGAAACAAGGGGCAAGCTCATTTTCATCTATCATTGAGAGAGAGAAAAAATGTATATAAAATGTAAGTAGTTTAGCCGCAATCAATAGTAAATTAGTTCAGCACATCTCACATATATCAATAGCAACTTGAGATGCGATAAGCATGTATATTCAATTTGCCAAAAAAAAAAAAAAACTTCCAATTTGATGAAACACAAAGTGTGTATCATATCCATTCCATGTACTGAGAATACACACACAAATCAAATATATAGATTGATAGATATACACTGCAAAGGGTGAAACAAGCAACCTGACATATAGAAGATACAAGCATTATACAGTTGGAAAGTCCTATCTAGTTGGCCAAGAAGATGATTATTCATAACCCTTCTCCTAATCAATGCTGCTGGATAAAGTGGTAGACTTCAATAAAAATGGAAATGTAAACATTTCTCCAAAATATTAAATCATAACCAGACCCAGCAAATCATAAAGTCAAAAACCCATTAACCCAATAATTAAAAACCATAGGTTAAAAAGTCACAAATGCTTTCCATTTTGGAGAATCTATTATTGGATATTGCCTTTTACCAAGCTTATAAAACATATCTGGCTTCAAATCCACGCAAAACAAGAAAAGAAAAACAAATGCTACAAAAACCCAATAACACGAACAACTCCAAATTGTATTAAATTTGATTTTGAAGCGTTTGGTCTGGCTAGTAGATGAAAATCGAATAGATGATCATCATCATCAACAACAACAAGAAACTCCTCGTATATATTAGAATATACATAAAGAGATAGAGAAGGGTTACCTGGATATGAGAGGGAATTAGAAAGTGATCGTTGTTTCGAGTTCCTACAGTTTGGGAAAAGAGGGAAAAATCTATGGCGTCTGCTGCGATATTCAAAGGGATTTTATAGCTTTGTCAATTGTACATTTAGGTACAAGTGTTTTCTGCTGCGGATTATGTTTTTTGAATTTCCACATGGGCTCTCGTTGATATTTTTATGAGTAAATTACACTAAATATATTTTTTTTAAAATATTTTTTTATTTTTTTAAATTTTTAAAAATATTTTTGATATAATTATAATATATTTTTGATATACTTATGATATATCTTTATATATTTATGATATATTTTAAAAAATAAATATTTTTGAAATAAAAAATTTAATAAGTGTATTTAAAAAAATATGTATGAGAGAACATTTTTTTTTTTTTTGTGTTTGTGAAAAAATTCCTATTTTTAAGCCCAATTTGGGATTACAATTTTGAGAAAATTACACTAAATACCTCTTTTTTAATTTTTTTTTTAAAATATCCTTTTATTTTTTTAGGTTTTCAAAAATACCTTTTTTTTTTTATACTTATGATATGCTTTTGATATACTTTTAATATATTTTTGATATACTTATAATATATTTTTAAAAATAAGGTATTTTTAAAATATAAAATTTAATAAATATATTTTTGAAAGGAAAAAAAGCATATATAAAAATATTTTATCTTTTTAAAATAATTGTCTACATCCTCCTGCAATTCCCCAACAACAAATCTTTTATTTTCTTGCAGCACTATTTTCATGTTTTACTGTTTATTTTTTCTACTTTTATTATTAAAAAATTATTATTATTTATTTATTTATTTATTTATTTTCCCCCATAACATAGCTAAGTAGGGGGTAGGGCCTTCGGATCCCTTTTGTGGCCAAAAGAAAATGAAGGAATGAATAATTGCACTTATTACATTGATTGATAAAAACCTATACATAAGGAATAAGACTATCCCTCCTATAATCAAATAATTCATGAAAAATGCTATACACACATATATAAGGTAAATTTAAGTCAATTAAAATTTGAATTTAAAATATTTCAATTCTAAAGATAATTTCAGTATTATTGAATTAAAAACTCATTGGACAATTGGCCACTTACTTTGAATATCAAGAAGCTTTTGAATCAAGAATGAACAATTCAGCTCATGTATTGTTATAAAGAGGTTAATGTGTATGCGCATTGGATGAACATAGGACTCGTATATCTTATGTTAGTCCGGATGATATATTTCAGCTATTAACTAGTAATTTAGAAAGTTACAGTAGGTCTTGTTTTATTTCCAACTGAGGTGTTCTTTTTGTTTCTTATGTTTGTTTTGCAACTTTTAGTCTTTTATTCACCTGAAAAAAAAAAAAAAAAAAACCCTCATTGGTATATATTACACTTGTTTTTAATAATTTATTGAAAAAGTACAATAAATTACATTGTAATTTGACGTTTATTTTAAATGAAAACTAAAATTTTTTTTCGTGTCACTTTAGTACATTGTATTTGTCATTGTTAAATACTTTATTGTCAATCCATTAAGACCGTTTATTTTTGCTTACGTGATAAGTTTTTCATAATAAAAAATTATTTTTATAAAACCGACAATGTACTAAAGCGTCACGAAAATAAACTACAGAGTAATTCACTATACTTTTCATAAAATTTTTTATTATGAAAAGTTTGTCACGTCAGTAAAAATAAACAACATTAGTTGATTGACAATAAAATATTTAACAGTGATAAATATAAGATACTAAAATATCATAAAAAAAACCTCAATTCTCATTTAAAATAAGCATCAAACTACATCATAGTTTACCCTACTTTCTCCTAATTTCTACTGTGGACTGAAGCAGGGGAAAAAAAGTAGGGGTAAAATTATCATATCTGCACATTGTCCAAGAGATAAAGTAAAGTGGTGTTTGTTAACACCATTCAGCACTTAAAACTAAATTTTTAAGTACTTAATTGTTTTAAGTTTATTTGACAACTACGTCTTAAAAGTGTAATTTAAGTAAAAAATCACTTAAAATGATAAGTTAAAATTTTTAACTTAAAATTTATACTGAATGCAATAAGTGATTAAATTTTTAAATATTTTTACTATTTAAAAATTATATCATTTATTTTATTCAGCACTTAAAATTCAGAACTTAAATTTTCAGCACTTAATTTTCAGTTTTACCAAATATCACCTAATTGGGCCATGATCATATCTAATCCACGAGAAAAATGGGC
>CATKHJ010212898.1:0-25263 GCA_949750685.1 Vernicia montana | reverse complement strand
TTTGTAACAGCTCTTTTGATGGGTGATCACTATAAATACCCCATCAAAATGAGTTGAAGACACCAATTAACAATCCAACAACCAAACTCTTGCAAATTTATTTCTCAAAACTTTCAATTTTCTTTAAACACTTTGTGTGTTTGTTGTAAGAGCATTCATTGCTCAAATAGGGTTTAGTGTTAGCCATTAAACACTAATTAGGTTGGGAGAGTGATCCTTGTAAAACTCTTGTTGGGTTTGAGTGTTAGCCTAAGTGAAAACAGTTGTGAGGTTTTTAGTGTGAGCTTTGAAAACACTTGTAAAGTTTGGTGTGAGTTTGAAAACACTAAGTTGGGAGTGAACTTGTCAAAACTCCATAGATAATGAAATACCCAATTGTTGATTGGGGAGTGGATGTAGGATTGGTTATAATCTGAACCACTATAAATCTTTGTGTTCATTCTCTTTCTTTCCTTCTTGCTCAATTAATTTTTTAATTCCCCACCAATTCAACCCCTCTTCTTGGTTCATATTGGGCTACAAAAATTAACGAATGTTATCAGAGCAATTAATAAACATTACTTAGAGAAAATGTAATTTGAGACCATTACTTAAAAGAAATTATGGCAAATTAACTCATTAAGTGGTCATTTTAAAATCCAAATTTGGGTGAGTCCTACTACTCAGTAGTGGAAAATCTACTCGGATTTGTATTCTCCTATGTAAGAAATATGAATTTGAATATTCATGTGCTCAAAATGGTGAATGGTTGAATGATAATTTGAAATTCAAAATAAGCTCTATACTAAGGAAAGTAAGTTATCCCACATTGAAAAAATGTAAAGTTAGAATGAGATATATATTAAAAGACTCCTCTATTCATTGCTAAGAAAGCAGTCAAGGGGGCTCTCTCTTGCGCATGCAGAGGGGGCAAATCCAAGATTCGGAACCTAAGTTCAACATGCGAGCGCACGACTTGCGCACACAAATGCGGAACCAACTTGAGTTTTGCAATTTATTTTTTTTTCCAATAAAGTTTTTTTATTTGGCAAAAAAAAAAAAATTCCTCCACCTGGAAAACCCAGGCTGGGTTGAGTCGACCGGTTACTCGATCAATTCACCAGGTTTCTCTCGATTTTCTACCTACTCGGGTATACAGTCAGAACCGAACCGGCCTAGCGGCTGATTTCAGTTGAACCGATTGGGCCGAGCCGGTTTTGACAACCATGGTCTAAGGTTGAAGTTGTTGCAATTGACTTAACAAGGCAAGAATTTGATTCATTGCGAACATGAATGCCGAACCAACTTGCATTTTGCAATTTATTCTTTTTTCCAATAAAGTTTTTTTATTTGGCAAAAAAAAAATTTCCAAAAAAAAATTCCTTCGCCCCGAAAACCTAGGCCAGGTCAGGCCGATCAGTTCACTGGGTTTCTCTCGATTTTCTACCTACTTGGGTATACAGTCAGAACCGATCTGGCCTGGCAATTGGTTTTTAATTTTTTCAGTTGAACCGACCGTGCCGAGCCGGTTCTGACAACCATGGTCTAGGTTGAAGTTGTTGCAATTGACTTGACAAGGCAAGAATTTGATTCACTTTTTTATTTTTATTTTTGTTTTTCAATTTTTTTTTATCTAACATGACTATAATATTATTAAAAAAAATACCATGCCAGATTAGGCTACCCGAAAAATTAGTCTGAAAACTCAATGATGCTAAAATTGCAAAAATTTGATAAATTAATATCCAATTTGACAAAATTAAAAGTTTGTGCAAAAATTGAAAATTCGTGAAAGTTTAAGATTTTTTTTGCAATTAACTATTTCTTTTATTTTATGTTTTATCTTACGTGGCTATAATAATATTAAAATATTACCACGTCATATCAGGTCACCTGAAACTTTGGCCGGTATACTGTCCGATGATAAAATTACAAAAATTAGAAAGAATGAAATTTGATTTGCTAAAATTAAAAGTTCATGCTGAAATTGCAAATTTTGTGAAAGTTTATGATTTTTTTTTTTTTGTCATTAACCCTTTTCAAATGTATAATTTTTCAAAGGATCTTTATAATTTTTTTAGTCTAATACTACAAGATTTTCACTGTTTAGCAACGGATTTTAGCAACAAACGCTTTTCCATTGCTAAATATCGACGATATTGTGAGAGTTTGCAATGGAAATAAAATTGAAAATTAAAAATAAAAAAAATAAAGAGAGATATGCTATGGAATGGCGAGAGAATAACGAGAAAATTAGCGATGGATTATGCTTAGTTGCTAAAGTTGACACCAATTGTTAGCAACTGAACAATGAGGACGTAGCGAGAGATTAGCGACAGATATTTGTACTCGCTAATGCTCTCTAATTTCATCCACGAGGCAATGGACTTTTAATTGACATCGTTAGCGAGGGATAATGTTAATTTAGCGACAGAATAGTTCATCACTAATTTTTAGGTTAGAATGTGATAAAACCTTTTCCTTTTTCATTTTCCCTCTATCTCTTCCCTCCCAATTTTCATTCTACCGCTTTCTCTTTCTCTCTCTCCCTCTCACTCTCTTTATCTCAAAATCACTCTCTCCCTCTCATCCATTCTCTACTCTCTCCCTCTTATTTACCATTGCCCTTTCTCTGCTCTAGGTTAGAGTCGATCCAGATACCGTAAGCAACCATTTTCGTTTTGGGTTAGAGTCAATCCACCTCCAGCAACTAGCGTTCTTGGTTTCGCCATTCAAGGTTCATCGTAGCTGTTCAACCATCCATTTAGTCGGTAAGTTTTCTGTGCTTCCTTTTTTTTTTTTGATTAATTTGAAATGCATATAATCAAATTTGGGTTCTGATATCCCGTTTTGAGATGGGTTGTGATTTGATTTAGTTTGTAATTTTCAATTTTCCATATTTGTTTAGGGTTTTCAATTTATGTATTTAATTTTCAATTTTTTCTCTTTTAATTTTTTGTTCTTTTAATTTCTGTCATTTTTGTTTGCAGTTCTAGTTGGGTTCTTAATTTTGAGGGTATATGAAGCTATGTTTGGGTTGTTGAATTCGTGGGTTTCTGAAGCTATTTCTGAAGCTGTGTGGTGTCGATTTCTGTGGGTTTATATCTGGTAAGTGTCTTTTTAGATTTATGTGGGTATTTGTTGAGTTTTGTTTGATGTAAAATTTTGGTAGGTTTTGTTTGGTGTGTTTGGATTATGCTGGTTGATGCTCAAAATAGGGTGTGTTTTCTTGAAGAAATTATATGCTAAGTAAAATTATATGCTCAAAATGCTAAATTTTTGGGATGTGTTTAGACATGTTCAAATTGCGAGCCGGACCAGGCTTGGTCGGGCTTGATTTTTCACGCTTAAGCCCAAGCCTGGCTCAGGCTTGGTCGGGCTCAGGCTCGAGCGGGCCTAAGGAAAAAAATATGTGTCCAAACCCGGATTTTTTCGGGCGGACCGAGCGGGTACCTAAGTCCATGACAGGTCTAGAAGTGTTTGTTGGGTAAGGATTTGTTTTAGGTACCCTTTTTTTTTTTTTTTTTTTTAAATGTAAGATTCATTTGCTGGGTAAGATTTTGTTGTGGAATTTTGTGTTTGGATTCTTAAATTGCTGTTGAATTATTGTTTAATTTTGCTGGATTTTTGCTGGATTTCTTGATTTGGGCTGAGTTTTGCATTGCAATAAAATTTGATTGCAGTTCTAAATATTCATGCAATGGAATTCGACTATATAATATAAATTTGACTTGCTCAAATCAAGTAGCTCAATCATCATGTTCTAATGTGCTTGGAAAGACAGTTGATTTAGTTCAACCTAATAGTTTATAATTTGTATTTGCAAATGATAAAGATGCATATAATGTATATGTAATAACCCAAGTTCATATATACATTCTTTAATCATGTTTATGTGTTATGAGTTGCATTATGTGTATACGTATGAGTTATGAGATTGATTTCATGTGATATGGGTGTTATTAGTTGCATACTAAGTGTATATGTGAGCTATGTGTGGAGATTTAGACTTAAGACTTGAGAAATGCTCCAAAATTTTCTTATGGGTGAAAGTCACGATGGTGGAAAGTTATGGTGGTAACTTAAAGATTGAACTTCAGACAATCGCTACTGGATGAAAGTTGCGGTCGTGAGTTACAAAGTTGCGGCCGTGAATTTCAAAATTGCAGTGGTGAAGAATGTGTGAACAGTAGTGTGGATTGATAAGTTGCGGCAATGACTTGAAAGTCACGCCCGTAACCCGTGTCGGGGGCAAAAATGGAAAATCAGGTATATAAAATTAATGCCATTTCTGAGTTTCTAACCCTATTCTCTCTAGAGAAACACCAAATCCATCAATCATAAGTGCCAAGAGACTTCATTTATTACTTATCTACATCATTTAAGGATCTAGGATTCCAAGAATCTCATTGTTCTTATCCATTGTTGAAGCATTTGAGAAAAGGTAAGCTAGGTTTGGGGTTTTCTTCCATTTTCCATGCATGAGTCTTTACATTTGGTAAGATTAGGATGTGATTACATGTATAGAGTATGTGTATGGTGATTTGAGAACTTTAATTGATATGTTTGCTATTGTATGTGTTTATATGTGAATAGCTCAACCTAGGAGAAATCATGAGGAAGGTGAATGTTGTGGTGAATCTTATTATTTGATATGATTGAGGATTTCTATAGAGAGCATAGAACATTCTTTTTGGCAAAGGTGAGTAGAAAATATACTACTATATTTGCTTTTGTTATCCTAAGGCTTAAAGCCTCTTTATTGCTAAGACTACTATGAGTATGATTATGTGCATGAGTTATTGACCCTAATTGCTATATTATTGAAGTACAATGTTTCATGATAATCCCAAACTATGAGAACATGAGAACCATATAATATATATGCCTATGAGTATGAGAACCTTAACTATTTTTATATATATATTGACAACCTTTAACGGAATGGAAATTTCCGATTGATGTGGGTTAATCATCAGACATTGTGCACATTGTAGTCTAATAGATAGGGTATAATATCCTACACCTATCTAAGAAGGGTAAATTGTCCTAGATGTGAAACTCGATCAGTTTCATGTATTATGAGAAAGAGTATATTAATAAAACCTCTACTCTTATTACGAGGAAGAACATGCTAATCCGGCCTCTACTCTTTATTATGAGGGGAATATGCTCATAAAGAGCCTCTATTCCTAATATATTACGAGAATGATTTCTATTTATATTTATCCATGAGCTATAATTCCTTTTATGAGTTATATACATATCTATCATTGTATAATACGAGTTATTGACATCTACGAGTTATATGAACACCATTTGCTATATTGTAAGTCATTTGACGAGTTATAAGTCCTACCATCCTTGTGAGCTAGCATTGAATCACCTAGACTCATAGTTATGGTAGTATATTTTTTACTCATTACTTTATCTCATTAGTGATTTTATTTTTCAGGAGGTTAAAAGTTCATTAGATCGGTTCTTCAGGCATCCTTCTTCATAGAGAACCAAGTTAATAAATGTAATTCTCCTTATTATTGTATATGTATTTAAAGTATACTTTAGTGCTCCATGAGTGTTGAGAGGGAATATTTTTTTGGCCTATTTGGCAATTACATGGATAATGTATATGTATTGTCTTATGAGAATCTATAGTATATGTGAGATGTATGAGAATTATTAATAAGTACATGTATGAGTATGTGATATGATGAGACAGATGAGTATATGTGTATGTGTTCAGGTTCTGATCTTGAGATATGTATGTGTTAGTTGTTATGATGTCATCAGGATTGTACGATAAGAAGGGTTTTACGGATTTTCGGTGGCCTTATGCCTACCCATGCCCTAGAATCGTCACAGTTAAGAAGTTGGGTTGTGACAAAGTTGGTATCAAAGCATAAGATTTAAGTATAGTTTAGACTATATGAGATTTAGGTTATGTGAGTACCATGGAGCATAGGAAATTTTCTCTATGTTTATTAAAGTTATTGTTTATGTGTAGATCAGCGTTATCTTATATGTATTATATCTTCTTTTATGTGTTATCTTATAGATGCCTCCTAGGAGAGGAAGAGGAAGGGAAAGAGGTAGACCGAGATGAATTCCTTTTGAGAAAGTAAATGCACCGGATGTGGCTTTGGATGCTGCTTCCATTCATGAGGAACCACTTAAACCACTTGGCTTTGGATGCCGCTTCATTTATGTATGATTAGTTCCTATTATGTCGCTTCCATTTATGGTATTTATAAAGAATTAAATTTAGCGACGGACATAAATATATCGCTAAAACATTAAATCCGTCGCTAAATCTTAAAATAAGCGGGAAAATAAAAAATTGGGTGGGAATTATTTTTTGACTTTAGCGATGGAAAATGTCACAACCCAACTTCGCAACTATGACGATCCTAGGGCATGGGTAGGTATAAGGCCATCAAAAACCCGTAGAACCTACCTAACATACAATCCACATAGCATCATATGAACTAATCACACATACTCATCCCCAAGATCAGAACATGAACACATATAATCATCTAATTTATCTCATCCATATACACATATTCATAATCACATACACATACACTTACTCATAAATCACATATATATCTCATATCATTCTTAGATCATTAAGTTAATACATATATCACCATTCTTATAATTGTCATTTAGGTTAAAAGAATAATCCCTCTCAACACTCATGGAGTACTAAAGTGTTTCAAATACAATATATCAAATAGAGAAATTATATTGATCAAGTTGGTTCTTTAGGGAAAAGGAAGCCTGAAGAGCTGAGCTGATAAATACTAATCTTCTAAAAAAAAAATTAAACATAACTAGTGAGATTTCTTAATAAGTAAAGAATATACTACCATACTTGTGAGGCTAGGTGATTTAAGACTAGCTCACAAGGATGATTTTGTCTCATAACTCATCAAATAGGTTCATATAGCTCATAAGGTTCAAATAACAAGTATAAAACAAGAATATGTTTGTAACTCATAAATAGGTTTATAACACATGAATTTATGAAAATAGAAATCATCTTCATCAAATGTTAGGAGTAAAGGCCCTTTATTAGCATACTCCTTTTATGAATAATAAGAGTAGGGGCTGGATTACCATAGTCTTCCTCATAATAAGAATAAAGGTTTTTCATCAACGTACTCTTCTACATGATACATAAAACTAATCAGATTTTACGTCTAGGACAATTTACCTTTTCTAAATAGGGGTCAGACATTATACCCTATCTATTGGGTTACATTGTGCATAATGTCTGATGTAACACTCCCATCAGTCGGGGATAGTTATTCCATTTAGGGTGTATTATCATATAAGCAATTAGGATTCAAGGTCTCATTTCTTATAAACACATAGGATTCAAAGTTCATATAGTCACATAAACTCATAGGGTTCACATAATTCTCATAATCACATAACAAATTGGCAAATAAATAAATTATAAGATTCATATGATATATAATGGATCAATGGCTCATTCACATATTTATTCTCATGGTGGGTTAACAATAAATTAGGCTTTAAGCCTTTAGAATAACAAATATAATAATAATAGTATATTTTCTACTCGCCTTTACAAAAAATAATGCTCTATTATCACTTTCAATACTCTCTATCACGTTAAGTAAAATGGATGATCACATTCATCACCTTTCTCATCTTGCCTCCTGGGAGCTATACACATACACATACATATAGCAAATAGATTAATCCATGATCTTAAATCACTATACACATATTCTATACATGTTATCTCATCCAATTCTTACCTCATACTAAGACTCATATGAAGAAAATGAAGAAAACCCAAAATCATAACTTACCTCTTCAATAAATGCTTAAATGGAGGAGAATTAAAAGAATTGTAGCCCTAGATCTTTTAAATGATGCAAATGAAGCAATAAATGAGATTTCTTGCCACTTGGTGTAGATGGGTTTGGTGGTTCTCTTGAGGATTTAGGCTTAGGAAGTCATAAATGGCATTAATGAACTGATTTGAGGCTTAATTTCCTTTATATAGCCCGACTGCACTGTTCAGCCCTGATAAGTGTAACGGGTGTTACACTACACTATTTACACTTCACTGGTATTACTTACTAGTAACGGGCATGAATTTTGCCACTATCTGAAATTCCATATCTTATTAATTGTCGTTCCTCATCCTTCACTACCATGAACCTCAAGTTTAATAATGGGAGTTGCATATTAGTAACAGGCATTACTGATCTATAACTAGAGTTACTATTCATTTACTACTATAAAATTTGCTTATGTTTCTCTTTCATCCAATTCCAAATTAAAGTAATGGTAGTTACACTTTAGTAACTGGCATTACCATGCTCCTAACACTATATCCAGCAAAATACAAGTCTAATATTCCCATATTAACACATAACTCATGCAAATGCAAAACATGCAACTCATAACTCTTACATACACATAATATTCAACTTGTAACTCATCCACATGATCAATAGAAAGTTTAAATGAACTTGGGATATTATAGAAAATTCTGTCGCTAAATCTCAAAATAAGTGGGAAAATGAAAAAATTGGGTGGGAATTTTTTTTTGAGATTAGTGACGAAAAAGTCCATCTCTAAATCTCAAAATAAGCGGCAAAATGAAAAAAATGGGTGGAAATTATTTTTGAAATTAGCAACGGAATCATGTCCATCAGTAATTAGCGACGAAAAATTCTGTTGATAATCTTGGCGCCTATCAAGTGCCAAAAGTTAGCGACAGAATAATTATTCGTCAATAATTAACGATAGACATTCCGTTGCTAATTCTTTGCTAAAATCAGCGTCAAAAATTGGCGCAAACTTTATCATCGGAATAGTTGTCTGTCGCTAATTAGCGACAGACATGCTATAGCTAAAATCAACACCAAAATTTGGCACTACATTTTACGACGGAATAGTGACGAAATTTATCCGTCGCTAAATTACAAAAAAATAAAAAATTTTGCTTATTTCGTTGCTAAACCATCACAATTCCATCACTAAATAGAGATGAAAATAGTCTGTTGCTAAAATTCATCGTTATTATGTTGATTTCTTATAATGTAGACTAATGCAAATTCAGTGAAACGCATCTTTGGATGTGCTAAGTATCAGGGTCTTTTAAAAAAATTATATCAACTACATTTGTATGTAAAATTTTCAATTACCTATAATTACTTTAATTTCTATTGTAGCTATTATCATTGAACTACATAATTTTACCTATAAAAATTAGATAAGATGATAGTTAAATTGCAAAATGAGTTGAGATAATTTTAAAAGTTTTTCAAAAATTATATAATCTAAATTTATATGTAAATTTCATTATTTCTTATATAATTTTTACAACAACTTCTATAACTCTTACAATTATATCATATAATTTTTTCCCTAAAAATTATATATATATATAATAATAGTTTTATTGTAAAAATGTATTGTAAACATTATAAACTTTATTGAAGAATTACATAAACTAAATAATTAATATAAAATATTTTTTTGCCTATTTCTTTAATGTCTATTATAATTTGTACTATTAATCTATTTAATTTTAATCCACAAAAAATAACATAATATGATACTTAGATTACAAAATAGAAGATAAAATTATTAATCCACGAAAAATAACATAATATGATACTTAGATTACAAAATAGAAGATAAAATTATTAGGTCTTTTGAAAAATTAACATAATATAAATTTGTATATAATTTATTTTTGTTTATATAATTTTTTTCAACTCTTTCCATAATTCTTATATTGGGTCTTGTAATTTTTATTTTGAAAAATATAATTAAAGTAATAAATAAATTGCAAAACTAGTATTAGAGAATTATAAAATTCATTGAAAAATTAAATAACTAAAATATTAAATATAATTATATAATTTTATTAGTATATTTTATATCATTTATTATTGGATTATGTAATTTTTAACATATTACCTGTGGACTTGTAAAGCAGGTTTTAATAATTTTTAGATGTTATATAATCAATTTAAAAAAAGATCAACGGTTAGGATTTAAACTATTAAATCTAAAGGCTAAAATCTTTTATACTATTGTAATTTTAATTCCATAAAGGCATTGTAGAAGGCAACTAATATTATGTTCATCATAATCACATACATGCATTTTATCAGGATTCACTGAAATTATGTCAAAGTTATATGGGACATGAAATGAGAATGTCACTGGAATTCTTATTAATTATTATGGGAAATTATTCAGTAAATTGAATGCAATGTATTCTCACTCATATATAAATATAAGATTCATTTATTAATTATAAATTCAGATAAATTTTATATTTTTATAAGTATAAAATACTCTCAACTCTATATACTCATAACTTTATTAGTGAAAGAATAAATCATATCATAGGGTGATAATTAATAAATTTATAACTGTCTTGTAGATTATATTTTCTTTTCCTCTCTATTTAGAGATTTATTATATATATATATATATATATATATATATATATATATATATATATATATATATATATTTATTTATTTATTTATTCAAATTTTTTGGTTATATATACGGAGAATTACAGACATAAAAACGTATAATACAAGAAATGCCCATTTCGCCCCTCATATCCTTGATCCTTGAAAATGAGGAGACTTAATTTATACATGATTATGAAGGTTTTTTTGGCTAGCGAAAAAAATATCGATATCGTTTTTTGCTCATTGTGTTCTTATTACATTAAATTGATGTACACACCTAATATAGGTAAGACTTGCCATGTATAAAAACATATATGCATTATTATTGAATATACAAAGGAACTTTGCATGCATTGATTAATTAATTGTCAAGTAACAAATTGGATAATGATGATTACAAAAAAAATTAGGCGTTTTATATAACCTAAGAAATCATCAACGTTAATATATTGGTCTCTCCTTATATATTAACTTTGTCGATTGGAAACCAAGCAATACATGTACCGTTGACAGAGTTGCTTTCGGTTATGTTCCGGCGCAGTTTTCTTGCACTTCCCATTTTTGAATACGCTCTCTCTTGAATTATACTTTATTTCTCTTTATCTATAACCATCACTCTTGGAAAATTTATGTTTGTATATAAATACTCTATTCAAGTATTAAATTTCCACCAACTCAATTCACTCTATCAAACTCATCTTTAAACATTAATTAGCTTCCCTTTGATTAGCGAATTAATCAACATGGCAAGATTAGTCTTCTTCTTCATTTTTTTTGCCTTGCTACATATCAATTCATCATTTGCCATAATAAACTACAATGTGTTAAGTTATGGCGCAAAACCAAATGGGATTACTGACTCCACCAAGGCCCTTCTTGATGCATGGGCTGCAGCCTGTGGCTCTACAGATTCAACCATTATTTATGTACCTAAAGGAAGGTTTTTGCTGGGCTCTATAGTCTTTAATGGTGGCTGTAAAAGCCCTGATATCACCATTAAAATTGATGGGACACTGGTAGCTCCAGGAGATTATAACATTCTAGGTAAAGCTAGCAATTGGCTTAGCTTCCAAGGAGTTAGTGGCGTTTCCATTGTAGGTGGAGCACTGGATGCTAAAGGTTCAGCTTTGTGGGCTTGCAAAGCTAAATCCATGAATTGCCCTACTGGAGCTACGGTACTAATTCTAAATCTAATTATATCATTTACATAAATTCTTCAACTCTTATAGTAGAATTAATTATAATAATGGGTAATTGAATTATTCTTGTTTGTGGGTGCAGACACTGAGATTTACCAACTCCAACAATATAAAGATCAAAGGCTTATTGTCATTAAATAGCCAAATGTTTCACATTGCTATCAATGACTGCCAAAATGTGAATGTTGAAGGGGTCAAAGTTATAGCTGCTGGAGATAGCCCAAACACAGATGGTATTCATGTCCAATCATCTACTGATGTTTCCATCTTGAACTCTGTAATTAAAACTGGAGATGATTGTATTTCTATTGGCCCTGGCACTAAAAACTTGTATATTGAAGGAATCAAATGCGGCCCTGGTCATGGCATTAGGTTAAATACATTACATGGATTCCATAAAACTAACTTATACTACATAATATTCAGAAAAACTGATAATATTATTATTTTCTTACTATTTGCAGCATTGGAAGCTTAGGTTGGGACATGGAAGAAGAAGGGGTTCAAAATGTAACAGTTAAAAGAACAATTTTTGCAGACACTCAAAATGGATTTAGAATTAAATCATGGGCTAGACCAAGTAATGGATTTGTCCAAAGAGTTCAATTCATAGGTGCCATTATGCATAATGTCCAAAATCCCATTATTATTGATCAACATTATTGTCCTCACAATATAAATTGTCCTGATCAGGTAATTATTATGAATAAGAAATCTAAAAATATTACTTCTAATTAAATCATATGGTGTCTTAGTTTGGATTAATTTTAATATTCTATTTTATATTATATGTACAGGAATCAGGTATAAAAATAAATGATGTAATATATCAAGGCATTGGAGGAACTTCAGCTACACCTGTTGCTATTAAATTTGATTGCAGCTCTAAATATCCATGCAATGGGATAAGATTACATAATGTAAATTTAACCTATTCAAATCAAGTAGCTCAATCATTTTGTGCTAATGTGCTTGGAATTACCGTTGGACTAGTTCAACCTAATAGTTGTTTGTAATTAGGAAAGTCCAATTATGTGTATACTGTATCAATTGTCATTTATAATATATATTAATCATTCTTTATTTCTTATTCTTTTGTTATGACCGAAAACACAGACTAAATCAATAAAATTCAAATATTTTAGCTTAAGAAATTAAAATGGGTTTTTGGTTATTAATTGATACTCGAGAATTGGTAAGTTTCTAACTTATTTCACATTGAGATAATTAAGGTAAACTTTTTTTTTGTCAATATTAAACCTTATTTTTCCCCCTATAGTCTAAAGTCTTGCTTAGGATAATAGTGAGCGATTCACCAGTAAGCTTCTAGTTTAATGGTACTGTAATCATCTTTAGAACGGTGAGTTTTTTAGTTTAAGTCTTAGTCAAAGTTTAAAAAAAATAATAATAATAAAAATACAAAAGAAAAGCAAAAGGAATATGATATACCCAATTTTTTAGCCCAAAATAATTGTGTCCTTTTATTAATGGAAGTAGTTAACTACACTCTAAAAATTTTAAATACATTTCATTTGACTTTTTATATATAACAAAAATATTATAGTGCCCATAGAATCTTTTCTTTAGTAAAAACTATAAACATTATTAAATGTTGAAAAATACTCTCTCTCTCTATATATATATATAAAATTGTAAAAAAAAAAAAAAACTCAACATATATAACACCAAATTAATTAAAAAAAAATTGTAACACAAATTAAAAAAAAAAAAAACTCTCTCAAATTAAATATAAAAAAAATAAAACCTATTAAAAAAAACTCTCTTTATATATATAACACCAAATTAAAGAAAAAAATCTGTAACACATGCAAATTCAAAACATCTCTCTCTCTCTCTCTCTAAATATATAACACCAAATTAAAAAAAAAAAAAAAAAAAAGCTCTCTCTCTCCATATTTATATATATTGAAATTTTTTCTGGCTTTTTAAGTTTATTTTAGTGGTATCAATTTTTTTTTTATTTTAAATATTTTATTTATTTAAAAATGATATCAGACTTTTTTTTTTAATTGTAATATATATATATATATATATATATATATAAAAGAGGGAGAGAATTATTCGACATTTAATGTTCACAGTTTTTAACCAAAAACATTATATGGATAATATAATAATTTTGTTATACACAAAAAGTTAAATGGAGTGTTTTTAATCATTTCCTTATTCATTATTATAATTAGGGTAAATTACTATTTAGTCTTTGAATTTTTTTTTATAATTATTAAATAATTAAATGATTATTATATAATTATATAATTACACAATAATTATATAATTTAATTAATTTGATTTTTTTTATTTTTAAATAATAAAATTAAATTTATATTTATTATATATACAAGGATATTTTAGTCATTTTTTCATAAATTTAACAGAAAAAATATAAAAATTAGACGGAAGGATTAAATAGTCTGACGGAACCAAAACTGAGTGACTAAATAGTTTGTTTTTCAAAAAAAAGGGACGAGTTAATTAATTACGTAAAACCTCACCTCAGGGATTAAATAGTAATTTATCCTTATAATTATTGTTATGATTATATTATTGTTTCATTCAATTTGTGAACTACATAAAATTATTTTTTATTAAAAATTGAAATAAATTTCTTTTTCTAAATTTTATTATTTGAGTCACCGCCGACTTTCGTTTAGTCAGTGGTAGTTTCTCTTTTCTTTATTTTGTTTAATTTTATATTCAATAAACAAAAATATTTACAGATTTATTAATTTGTGTCTTTATAGGCATGGATCTAGTTTTGTTTTCATTATTTTTTGTTTCCTTTATTGATTTTGTTATTTTTTTTTATGAGATTTAGTGAGTTTTCTTTCATATAAATTTTTTGTGTGTCTTCTTTCGCAAAAGTATTGGTTTTGAATTTATTGTTGATATTTAAGCAATCGAACTTGTTCAAAGATATAAAAGTTGATTTGTGACAAAAAATAACTATCTAACATAGCATGTTTTCTGCCAAATTGTCAATTTTAATGCTTTATCAATGTGATTGGAGAGTATTAGACAAAATGCTTTATCAATACGATTGGAGATTTTTAAAAGAAATTCAAGTCAATTTTTGATTTTAGTACTTTTTGATGTATGATTTTATATTTTTATTTTCAAATCAAAATGTATTTTTATCAATATAAATAAAAGATTCATGTTTTTTTTTAAAAAAAAAAAACTGAAATTAATTAATTGGTTGAATTATTATTATCTTTTTTGATGTTCTAATTAAAAATATTGGTCATGATAGGGGTTTGGTATTTTATTTTATTTTATTATTATTATTATTTTTTTTTGGAATGTTGAACTCTAAAAATACAACTTTAATTATATCAAACATGCATGTATAATGTAGTTCTATGTTATGTATAAGCCTCCTTCTTTAGCCCCTAGATTCATAACATGATATTCTGATCTTCTACTCTTCCTTTAAATTCATAAAAAATAAAAATGAAAAAAGAAAAGAGAATAAAATCAACTTGGCTACCTTGAAACAGAAGCAAGCAAGATAACAATATTTAATTAAAAAAATTTGTCAATTGCGACCATAATGTTCTATCTACGCTTAGCAAATTAAGATCCCCTTATTATTATTTCTTCTTTCTTAACTAGTTATTTTCACGAAGTACGGACATGAAAATCTACGATGGAAGAGATGGACCTTGTTCTTCACATACTTGCAAGAGAGGAGACTTGAATTATACATGATGATGATGAAGGCTCTATAATATAATATAATATATAAGAGACTCTGCAAGCATTAATTAATTAATTAATTGTAAAGTTAACATCCCAGATTAATTTATTGACAAAATAGATAATGATGATTTAAAAAAAAAAGAAGGTGTTTTATTTAATCTAAGAAATCATCCTGCTGCAGTTAGCGGCCTGGCTAAATTCTCTTCATCAATAAGTTGACTTATTGTAGACGTGAAAATTTTTGGGTTAATAAAATATTTTAGCCCGTTAATTAAATGTCTAATAAATTGATTCTAGCCTATTAAATTATTTTGGGTTAACAAATAACGCTTTAATCCAATTAAATAATTAATCAATTAAAATTTATAATGCATTTAAATAAGTTTAATTAAATCATATTAAATTATTTTAGACCAATCAAATTATTTGGTCTATTTTATATTTAGTTGGATTTAAATTAAATTATATTTGAATCAATTAAATTAATTTTAAACCATTAAATTGAGGCCTATATTTAATGACCAATCAAAATAAACTGAGTGGACCAACCAAATTGTATCATTCAGTTTTATCCTTATCTCTTACTTGTCCACCAAGTTAGAGCTCTCTCTCCATATCACTATAAATTGAAGGGCTCATTTTATTCTTCCACACACTAGTAATAGCTATGAAACTCTACAACTCCAAAGCACAAAGCATCCAAAGCTCTGCATCAAATCTTCTTCGAGTTCTTCATCAAGTTCTTTGAGTTCTTCATCAACAAGAAGATAGAAATTCTACATCGATCCAAGATTAAGTTTCTCCGGCCCTTTAATCCAAATTCTATATCAATCCAAGATCAAACTTCTTCGGCCCTTGAATCATGTTTTCCTCATCAAATTCTTCAATTCGATTTGATATTAATCTTTGACAGCCCTCGAATCGTGTTAATCATCAAACAATCTTCTTCAAAGTAAAAGGGAGATTACCAACTTCAACACCAAATTCTTCAATTCGATCCTAGATTAAGCTTCAACGGCCTTTGAATCGCATTCATCATCAAACGATCTTCTCCAACAAGTAAGATGAAGATTTTCAACTTCGAATCAAGATTAAGCTGCTAGAGCCTTGGAATCGCTTCCATGTTCTTTGTGAAGAATCGAATCAGAGGATACATATTTTCTTTGTAAAAGAAAATTCATAGAGATTGTACATCTCTTCAAAATAATAAAATTTTATTATTTGTACTCTTCTTTATTGTCTCTAATTTTAGACTCGAAATTTGTGTGTATACTTATATACATTGGTCATCTTATTAATATTATGAATTACTATTAGGGAGTAAGCAAAAGCAATGCATTATTCCTCTACAGTAGTAGAGGACTTGGCTGTGTTATGTTCCGGCGTAGCTTTTTATTATTTGAATAAAACTTTCACTTGAACTCAGCTTTATTCCTCTTTATCTATTGGGATTTCAATTTTCAAGTGTGGGAAGTGTGAATGGAATCCCACATTAGAAAGAGAAAGAATTAATGAATAATATATAAGTGAAAATGACCCATAAACTAATTGTCATGCTCACGAATGTATTCCCTCACTAAACCCATTAAGAAGATCTCCCAATAAATTAGGTCATCAATTCCCACCACTTTTTCAATAATTACCCAAATATTATGAGAAATTGGAAATCCAATAATTGCAAAATGAAAAAAATAATAAATTAAATTAAATAGAAAATGGAGTCTCCATCTAGTGGTTTATTTACTTTAAAATAAAAAATTGGCCAAAAGTATTTAGTGGGTGTTTGGCAAAGCTCTTTGATGCAGTTGTTAGTTTTTTGGTTCTCAACAACTGCATTAAACCCGTTTGGTTATTTTTTTTAAGTGATAACTGTTAGTTAGCTGTAGGTAGTCAAACAATTGTTGTTTACAAAATGTCACGACCCAACTTTTTGAGTTATGGCAGTCCTAGGATATATGGAGACTTAAGATCACATAAACTCATAGAACCCATAACACTAGCAATCTAATACAAATTTGTAAACATAACAGCTGTAATTATAACATTTACTCAAGAGCAAAACCTGCAATAAAAGACACTTCCAAATCCCACCTTATACCCTCACTACAACAACAAGTCACAATTCTCCCCATGCTCTTATCAATCGATCAATTCACATAAAAACATTCAATATTCAAGCATCACTAAACTTAGAAGCTTCTTATGTACATAAGATCACAATTTGTCAACATACTCACTACATAATTTACACTATTATCTATTAATACATAACTATATCAAAATAGTCATTTACAACCATAGAGCTCTAGAATTGATATTAAATATCCACATTAGCAAAAGAAAGCTTTACTTTGAGTCAAGATCATCAAGAGATGAAAAAGGACTTAAGGATTCGCCTTGCACTATCCACTAATCTCCTGAAAAACATATCCACAAAACTTGTGAGAAAACTCAGTGAATAAATATTATACTATCATATTTATGAAGCTAGGATATAAAGAATTTCACAAGGATAGTTTATGGCTTACAATGAATATATCATGATATACAATGAGCTTGGCATCAATGAATAAATATACAAATAAATTCTTGTGTGCAATCATTAACTTTAGCATAAATAAGTCATAATGTAAGAGTAGAGGCACATATGCATTACTCACCATGATAAAGAAAGCAGAGGCTCAATATCATACCCGAGAGTGAGAGGCACATATGCATACTCACATTATAAATAAAAGCATCTTAATAGCTTGAGACATGCCGGCGACACTGGCAACACATGCTGCACATCGGCGGCAAGCACATGGTGCTGCGCCCCTTACAGCATGCTTTGCGTACCGCCCGCTTGGTTCAGCCTGGTTCAATTTTCTGCTCAGTTTGACCCAATTTTTGCACTGTTTTGATTAGTTTTGGCTTGTTTTTAATCCGATTTAGGCCCGGTTTGATTCTATGAGTTTGTAATTGAAAATCGATCATTTGAGGGTGTAATTTTAAGGGTTCATAGTTTCCCCCTAATCGAAATTGGGTTGTCCAAAAGGCGATTCTGATGATAGTGAACCTTAGGAATAGGGATGGAGAAAAAGGAACCAAAGTGATGTCTAGGTCGGTGTTTATACATATTTGAAAAATCTGGAATGAAAATGATATTCCCTGTTTGTTTGGAAAAATAAAAGTAATATTCCTGATCTGTTTGGGTAAAAGATCCTAAGGCTATCTTAGGATAGGTCTGATTCTGAAGCTGAGATTGATTGGTTTGGGTAAAGAAAATGCCCCCCGGTATCTTTGGGAAGTGATGAAGATGGTCCCGGTCTTTTGGGAAGCGATGAGGATGATCTCAGTCTTGGTCTAGGTTTCATCAGAATTGATCTGTCTGATAGGCAATTCTGAATATCTGAAAATGGTCCTGTCTGATAGGATGATTGGATGGATAGGCCCTTTCTGATAAGAAGATGGTGTTCTTTTTGGTATGAGGAGGTGATTATTCTCTCTGATAGGATGATGTTCCTTTTTGGTAGGAAGGGGTGATTGTCCTTTCTGATAGGATGATGTTTCTTTCTGGTAGGAGGAGAGTGTCCTTTTTGGTATGAGGAGGTGACTATCCTCTCTGATAGGATGATGTTCTTTTCTGGTAGGAAGAGTTGTTGGTCCTTTTTGGATTCAGGAGTTTGGAATGATGATCTGTCTTATTTCAAGAGCTCTGATTAGTGACCTGTTTAATATGAAATGCATCTGACTATGCAAAAAAAATTATGAATTGGATACCTTGAACCTTTGAACTATCAATTTGGTATAAAAGTGTTGATTTTTGCAGAGGAGGGTGCCCCCATTTTGGAATGATGAAGGATAGTGGCTCAGTTGTTATGCCCTAGAAGAAAGTCTGGTCTAGGAGGTTATTGCTTGGAAGGCTCAGTCAGGTGTGGTCTGGAAAGTTATCTTGGAAGACTAGGTTGGGTTTTGCCTTGAAGGAGGTTATTGGTTTGGAAGGCTTAGTCGGGTGTGGCCTAGAAAGTTATCTTAGAAAGCTAGGCTAGGTTTTACCTTGAAGGAGGTTATTACTTGGAAGGCTTAGTCGGGTGTGGCCTTGAAAGGTTATTTTGGAAGGTTAGGTCAGGTTTTGCCTTAAAAGGTTATTTTGGAAGGCTAGGTCAGGTTTTGCCTTCGGTGGAGATCATGCTTGGAAGGCTAAATCAGGTGTGGCCTTTTCAAAGGTGGAGATTATGGGTTGTTTGTCTATGACTTATCTGTTAAGAGTCTTCTTCTGGACACGACTTTTAGAGGTGTTTTGACCAGTTGACTTGCCACTTGAATTTGCTTGTCTAATGGAGTTAGACTTTAGGGATGATATGATTTTCTTGGGATGGATTTTGATTGGTTCGAGCCCCTTTTTTTAATCAGCTTGAGGAAGATAGGACTTGGGATCCATAACTCGACTTTGGTTTTACCAAGAAGACTGGGCTTCAAGGATCATGAATCCTGTGAGACTTGGGATTTTGATGGGCTTGGCCCTTGAAAAATAAGATTTTACCAAGGAGATTTGGGTTTGAAATGATGGTAGGCCTTGACTGGCTCGGGCCCTTTTTTAATCAACTTGAGGAGGATAGGCCTTGGGGAGTCATGGCTCGACTTTGGTTTTTCCAAGGACACTGAGCTTCAAAGATCATGAACCCTGAGAGACTTTGGATTTTGGTGGGCTTGGCCCTTAGAAAATGAGATTTTACTAAGGATACTTGGGTTTGAAAGGATGGTAGGTCTTGAGAGTCATGGCTCGACTTTGATTTTGCCAAAGAGACTGGGCTTTATGGATAATGAGTCTCGAGATACTTGGAATTTTTGGTGAGCTTGGCCCTTTTGATCAGTGTTGGGGAAGTTGTATGATTTTGCTTCTGTAGCATGATTTATGGAGAAAATAAGTAAGGCTTATCTTATTGACTGAGATTTTGAAGAGACTCTTAGAGTGACAGGACTCTTGGGAAGACACTGGATTGATGATGACGACTCAGAAAATGTGCTCTTGGATGGATGGTAAGAGCAATTTAGTTTTTTTTTTTGTGACAAACGTTTTAAAGGATATGCCCCTAAATGATAAAGGCTACTTAGCTGCTTGAGCTAAGAGACGTGATGGATGATAGAAAGGGTATGCCCCTATTGAATGATAAGGGCAACATGAAAGATTTGATAAAAGACGATATGGATGACGTATTTGTGATAGATTGACAAAAGACGATTCGGAAGGCGTGCCCTTGATGAGGGATCAGCCGGAAGATGATGATTTAAGAAGATATGCCTTTAATATGTGATAAGGGCATAAAAAACAGAATGATTGGATCAAGATAATTTTTCTCTTCTTTTTAGCTCTAATTTTTGCCCGAGCCGCCCTTTCGGGTTTTCAATTCAATGAGCTTGCTCTAATTTTTGCCTAAGTCGCCCTTTCGGTTTTTCAACTTAGCAAGCTAATCAATGAATTTTTGGCATTTAAAGCTTATTCCACCATGATTTGGGTTATTGATGTCCTTCGTCTTGGGGATTTGACCTTTGTCTATACCATTCCATTGAATTCTTAGTCTAGAGAGAAATTTTGTGGGGATATCAGATCTATTTTGAAATTGCCCCTTGTTGAGGTGTTATGTTTGATTACCCAAAAGTGTAATGGGTAACTTTATGGATTGACTTTAGCTTTGACTGCTCCAACCGAATAGATCACCACATGGTGTTCTTTATTGACTATCCTTTGGTGGAGAGCGTGTGAAGCGACTGCTGATACGGGCACAAGAATACCTCAAGTCTTGATTGTTCCAAATCATGGTGGATTTCATGGTGAAATGAAAATGCTTGCCAAAATTCATTGATTTGATTTGATTTTTTTTAATAAGATTAAACATGAAAGATAAGAATAGAGAAGTGTACAAATAACATAAATGTTTTATTGCAAAAGGAGAATATAATACAAAGACTCAGACTCATAAATGACATACTCAAACTCGAACTTGGATTTTGAACATGGACTCAGACTCGAATTTGGATTTGGATTCAGACTCAATCTCAGACAGGTCAGATCAACTGAGCTTGAACTCCTCTATAACATGCTACTTATTTACTTAAATAGATGTGAGGTGAGGTGAGGTAAGGTGGGACTTGTCTTCCACATTGGTGAAGATGTATGGAATCATGGCTTTAAGTTGAAAAGGAAGATGAAATTGAAGCATGTCGGTCTTAGCCTCAAAGGACATAAGGTTCAGATTCTTCATCACTATTCAGATCGGTGGTGAAGAATTCAGGTTGAAATGATTTGCTTTGAATGTAATCTTCAACCTTTGATGCAGTTGCCACCAAAGCTTTGAAGGTGGGAAAGTATTGGGTTAGTAAATGGGTTTGGTAAGCTAGGAGTAGGTTTTTGACAAGGATGTCCACCTGTTCTTGTTCAGCTGGTCTGTTTACCATTTGAGCAGCTTTAGCCCTCCACCTTGCAAGGAACGTGGAGAAGGACTCATTTGGAAGCTGTTTGGTGGTTTCCAAGTCACGCCTAGTGACATCCACTTCACTGTTATAATGATATTGCTTGATAAAAGTTTGACAAATATCATCCCATGTCTTTTTCTAGCTCTTGTCTAGTGAAAGAAACCATCTTATGATAGCACCGGTTAATGATTGTTGGAACGGTTGTGCAAGGAGCTCATTGTTAAGTTCTAAAGGTTGCATTGCCCCCACATATATCATCAGATGGGTCTTAGGGCAAGTAGTTTCATTAAATTTCTCAAGTTCAGGCATTTTGAATTTGGGTGGAAGCCTGGCATCAGGGAACAAGGCTAAACTGTCCATATCAATCATGACATTGTGGAGTTTTAAGGATTTGATGGCTTTCTCCATCGCTTCAAATTTCTCCATGAATGTTCTCAGGTCAGGGTGAGAGAAAGCTTCCTTCCTTTGAAAAGAATTCGCAGGAGATGAAGTAACAAGTTGGGTAATGATGTTTGGAACCTCACTGGTTTGAAGGGTATAAGTAACAGCCTTTCCCTTGTCTATAAGGTCAATGGTTGTTTTGGATGATGAAGTAGTGTTATTATGGGTTTGGGCCGGAACAGGATTAGCCTGGTTTAGATTTTGGGTGGTCTGGTCCAAAATTGGGTTTGATTTAGTCAGGTTGAGGCTAGCTTGATTAATCATGGCCCACACTTCTTTGATGATGGATTGCCTCTGTTCTTCGAATTGAGTATTCAAAATTGCTTGAAAATTCTCCTCTTGCTTTTTAAGGATATTGGTCATGAGTGTCGTCAGGGCAGCTATGTCAGTAGGGTTAGCCATTGGTACCTTTTAAGCAAAATCAAAAGAAACCCAGTGAGTGGCAGGTGAGGATATAGAAGGATGATGATAGTAAGAGTATACAGACTCTAAGGGAAAAGGATTCATTATAGTGTTGTGGGCCAACTGTTTTTGGGCTTTGAGTATGATGGGATAACAATATTGGGTTTTAGGGATTTGCCAAGGTCTTGGGCTTAGGATTGCATGTTGTGCCAAAAGGTATTGTGCTTTGAGGATTTTCTTAAGTAGGATGGGCCAAGGTTTTGGGATTTTAGGGTTGCATGTTGCGCCAAAGGTATTGGGCTTAAGATTTATCGGGCAAAGGTGATTAGGTCGAGGTGAAAGTGTTTGACCCTTCATCAGTTCAAGGCTCCACTTAAAATGAATGCATGTTGTGCAATATGGATGAATGATGAAGACGCAAATGTGTAAGGGTTTTGCTTTATGAAACATACAATCTAAGGTTAGGTTCTAGGTTCATTACATGAAAAGGTAAGCGTGGCTTCAGATAGGGTACCCGTCACACTAAAACAGCCTCGCATGTGAGTCAAGAAGCCTCGCATGGGTCAAGCGGTTTGTGCATACTCGTTACACCTTTAAAAAGGATTTAAAGGATACATCGCGGGCTGGATGATTTTACTATCAGCGAATAGACCCAAGGAGGATTATCCACTTTATGTTACTTTCTATCCATTATTTTCCTAGGAAACTAGGTTTTGGACAAGGAGTCCAAATGTAGTGATGCTTGAAAAATTATTTTGAACTAAAGTCAAACTCTGTATTTTACCAAAAATAATCCACTTTTATCTTTTATTTGAAAAAGATTTAATTTTTCCTAGTGGAGTCGCCAACTCTGAGGCCTCGCCCGAGTACCAGTCCGATTCGCTAAGGGAATCAAAATGCTCTTCGAGAGAAACTCCACTATTGAAACCCGTTATGAGTTCAGGAAATTGTATTTTGTATTTTGGCATTGTAAAGGGAGTCGCCACTTTAATTTTATTTATTTTTATTGGGAAAAATTAAAGGAAAACCCAAATGAAATTGACTCCAAATTATTTAATTAATCCCACTGGAAAAGTACTGATCCACGAGTGACCAAAGAGGACCCGGGGATCAGGTTTTGGTAATAAACAATAAATTTCTTTAGTTTGGCTAAGGTGCAAAATAACTTTTATGTAAAGATGATTTTCATGTATGAATGAACATGAGTAAAAAATGATGAATGAAACAGTTATAGAGTAAATAAGCAAAAAGCAAAATAAGATAAGAGGATCTTTTCTCTAACCCTTATAGGTACTAGAAAAAGTACATATTCCTCAATTAATTTAATAAAGAAAATTCATAAATGACATATAAAGCAATAAAAGAAAGACAAATAAAAAGGAAAAAAATATTATTTAAAATATTTTGGAGTTGATGCCTTAAAGGTTGGCATACTTGCGTATTCCGTTGAATAGAAATCAAACCCCACGTAGTTCTTCCTTCTTGTGAAGGAGGGGTTTTGATAAAAGAGGCTGCTTTGGTTTATTAATTTAATTCAGATTTTACATTAATAAATTTTAGATCTTTTCAGTTTTAGACCTAAAGAAAGGTGCAAGAGGATAAATTCTAGATCTAAATTTAGAATTTTGATAATGAAAGAGATGAAAGGAATTATACCTTTGCTTTTTTTGGCTTTTTCACGAATGGGGTGAGCTTAATTCCGAATTTGAGCTCCACTTCGGATTAGGAACTCAAGGTGAATAGTAACAACTTTAAATTAAAATAATTTTGGTAGGTGATGGACCTAGATATAAAAAAGTGATTTTTTTTATATCAAAATCACCAGAGTTTTAGCTATAAATAAGGTATTTTTTGAATTCTCTCCCTCTCCTCCCTCATTTTCTGAAGAAGTGGAGGTCTATTTATAGAGAAAATATGGTGAGGAGGTGGGTAGCAGCACGTGCGGCACACTGGCGGCACAAACATGGTGCCGTGCCAGCGTACTGCCCACTTGGGCGGCACCAGTCCTTGGCTTGGTTCAGCCTGGTTCGGTATTCTGATCGATTTGACCTGATTTTTGCACTGTTTTGATCCGTTTTGTCCCGTTTCTAATTCGATTTGGGCTCAGTTTGATTTTATGGGGTCATAATTGAAAATTGATCGTCTGGGGATGTAATTTTAAGGGTTCACAATTATACAAAGTGTGATGTGTCTCCTTTAAGATCCTTTCCCTAAGATTATCAACATTAGGAACACATAATCTGTGACCAAATATCAACACTCCATCTTTTAGGTCAAAATCAGATGCTTGGCTTGCTTGTATTTCTTCTTTCAATTTGACAAATTGGGGGTCTTTGTCTTGTGAAGCTTTAATCTCATTAATTAGCTTAGGCATCACTTCAAAATGAGCCACTAAGACTTAAGGAATCAACGATTTATATACAATGAATGAGCATTAGATATAAGAATATCGAATATATAAAGTTTATTGTCAAAGGAACATATAATCAATGAAATATATATATATATATATATATATATATATATATATATATATATATATATATATATATATATATATATATATATAAATGGGA
>CATKHJ010212881.1:0-19630 GCA_949750685.1 Vernicia montana | reverse complement strand
ATTTGCTTGCTCTAGAGATTGATTACAAGCTATATTGGATTTTCATTGATTGAGGTGAGTAATTATTATACTATTATGGTTGTGTTTGAAACCTAAGGCTTAAGTGCCTCATTCTTTCATAACCACCAAATTGTTCTATTGATAATTGATTTCCTTGTTTATTGATACATGGAACCCAAATTGATAAATTACTGTATTGATTGATACCATGAATATTGATTCATTGATATATTGTTTATTGATCCATTGATACCATACTTATTGATTTATTGACACCATGATCATTGTATACCTATTTGATTTTTAAACCCAAAAGCAGAATTCCCTTACTCTGATGTGGGATAATATATCAGGCATTGTGCACAGTGTATACTTCGGTGGATAGAGAAAGTATCCATGTCCTAGCTAGGGAGGGCTTGTCGCCCTAGCCGTGAGATCTAATCAATCTTGCGTAGAGATGAGGGTATGCTCCGATAAGATGAACCTCTACCTCGATATTGATATGATTGGAAAGTGCTATGCCTCAGTTCTCGGTAATGCCTTTGAGCATAATACCATATATGAAGAACGTTAAGACATAGTTACTTGATATTGTACTGTACTGATTGATTCTGCTGTACATGATATGCTATTGAAATTGCTACCAATCGATTGATATTATTGAAGCGATTGGATATTGAATTTGAACCGAATATTGATTGATACTGAACCGATTGTTTATTGCTATTATTAAACCGATTGTTTATTGATATTGATTGATATGAACCGTGAACCGTTATTGTAAACCGACCTTGAATCACCGAGTTTCACAGGTTATGGTAGTATAATCTTTACTCACTGCATTATCTCATTATCGATTATATTTTTTTACAGGTGAGCTTTAGAATATCGGTTAAGTTCCCGAGGCGTTCTTTTTCTCCCTTCCTCGGAAACTTAAGTGATTAATGTAATAGCTGATTTTCTATTAAGTCTTTTTGTATAGATGATTATTCAAATATAGATGCTTCATGGTAAGATATTGAATAGTAATGTATTGAATGGTATAAGTAATGGAAATAGTCTTATGGGCCTTTTAAGCATTAAGCTTTTGAACATGGCATTGTAATTGAATATTGAATGATATTGATGAGAATGGATTGACATAGTTGTTTGGTTCTGATCTTGGGAGATTGTATGATATGGATATAGATGATTGATTGATTGATGAGGTTCCTACGGGTTTTCGGTGGCTTTAAGCCTACCTATGCCCTAGGATCGTCGCGGCTTGGAAGCCGGATCGTGACATAATAAATACAGTTTATTGTATACATAATAACTTTTTTTTTTTTCAATTAAAAAAATTACAACAATCATAATACGATTTCAGGGTGTGGGGGATATGGAAGGGAGGGAAAGAAAATGAAAGATAAATATAATAGATAATTTATAATCTCAATATTGAGTAACTATAATTGTAATTAATTTTTGAAATTAAGGTAAAATAGTAATATTTTAAAATATTTGAATATAATTATAAATTTTCAAAAATATTTAGATTTTTAAACCAAATTTAAATTTTTTTTTGAGCATTGGGGTGGGGGAATCTATCCTAGTCAATTGTCGGGAAAATATGTACTTATGTGTATTAAAATTGATTCTTATTAGACCTATTCATAGATATGAATTTATAAACAAAATTATGAAAAATACAAATTAAACTTTTATATTTTGACTTTTTTAAATTTAGACATGAACCATAAACAGTTTTAATTGTTACATTTTATGTTTTCCATCGTATAGTTTTAGTAATATATTGTTTAAATATATGAAAATATTATAAAATAATATTATGTTGTTAAAAAATTAAATATTTATTTAAATGTTAAATCATATATATATATATATATATATATATATATATATATATAATTAAAATACACACACACATATATATATATTAAAGGTATATAATATTACATATTATTAAAATATTAAAATTAATTTATTTAATATTGTTATATTAATATTTAAAATTATAAAATAATGCTATATTATTAAATTTTATTATTAATATAATAATATCATATTATAAAAATATTATATATTATTAAAATAAATATTTTTATCAGAAATAATTTTAATGTATTGTTATCATATTATTATTTATTAATTTTTAGATACATATTAAATTAATTATTCTAATTACTTTTATATAAAATAATTAAATATTAAATAGAGTCATAATTTATTAAAATATTGAAATAGTAATGTATTATTAAAATGTAAGTATTTAAATCTTTCTATGTACCAAAAATATATTATGTATTTACTAAAATATTTAATTTTACATATTTTTAATTATATATTATTTTTCTATAAATTTATGCTTTATTTTTCCATACTTGTAAGTCTAAAATATATATAATTTATTTTAAAACACTAAAATTGAAAAATATGTGACAATTTGAATTTAAAATTTCAATTTTTAAGTATTATTTAAATATTAGAATTATAATTTTAACTCAATTATAATTTTATTTGAATTTTAATCCAATTCCAATCCGATTTCCGGATTTCAATTTCAGTTCTGATTCTTATATTCAAATGAACCCTTGTACTTTTTTTTTTTTAATCAACCCTTGTACTTTTATTTATTATAAAAAAGTTGAAAAGGTTGAATATTGTTAAGCAAAGGAATTTATTTTCCAATAATTGTTTATGCAATTAGTTTGTGAATGATTATGCAAATTAAAAAAAAAAAAAAAAAAAAAAAAGGAGTCATTTGCTGGCACTTGATTACTAATTTTTAATTTAGTTCACAGTAAAGTGTGAAAAACATGTGTCTCCAACACTCTATTTGAGAATAAAATAAGGAAAGGAAATGGGGTGGAAAATTATAGGAAAAATAAAGAGGAAAGAAAATGGTTATTTTCTCTTTGCTTGTTTGAAAGAGGAGAAAATAAAGGAGGAATAAAAAGATTAATATGGTTATTTTCTCTTTGCTTGTTTGAAAGAGGAGAAAATAAAGGAGGAATAAAAAGATTAAAATTATATTTTTTTTTATTTAGAAAATGGTAGAAAGTAGGGAGAAAAGATAGTTATAATTAGTGAAATTATAAATTTATCTTTCAACTTTTATGTTAGTAATGAAAATGAGAGAGTTAATAAGGGCAAGATCATAATTTACTATAAAATTTTCTTATTTCTCTTCGCCTTTCTCCCCAAATCGGAAAGACATAATTTTTTTGAGCCAGAGAAAAAAGTAAAAATTATTTTCCTTGGTTTTCCAAACAACTTTCTTCACTATTTTTTCTCCTCTTTGTTTCTATCTTCCATATTTTCCCTTCTCCCAAAAAATATAAACGACTCACCAAGTAAAAGAATTCGATATGAGATATAGAATTTTTAAAAAATAATTAATGAATTATTTTTAATTTTTCTATTGAGTGCTTTTAGGGTACTAATTATAGTTAAATAGTTGATAAAATTTAGAAAAATTAAGATTCCAAGGATAATTTACTTATTTATTATAGTTAAATAGCTAATAATTTTTCTATTTATAAATAATTGCTATTATTTTAAGTTATAAATTAAAATTTTATTTTTCTCTTTTCTAATTTACTTATAAATTCTCTCCAAGAACTTTATTTGCAAAATATTTTCATGTTATTTTATTTTATTATATACAACAATTCTAAATTAACTCTTTATTTTCTATTATTGGAAAAAGTGGTTTAAAATTAGTGAGAGTTAAACTCGATCCACTTCTTAATAGTCTTACCTTATTATTGAATTAAGACACTAATTAACTCTAAATTAATTTTTCATTATTGGGTATTGGAGTAATAGATTCCCTAACTAACACTAAAGAATCATTTTGAAAGTAAAATATAATTTTGATATACCTAAATGTGCAATTTATTGAATAATGGTGTTATTTTGAGGATTAATTTGAAATTTTTATTTAATTTTATTTTCCAAGGTCTTTTCAATTATTCTATTTGGGATGAGGAATGTGGCTTGCTTATTGATTTTGCCTCTTCCTAATCCCCTAGTTATATATTTTGTTCCACTTTTGTTTTTTTTCTTTTTAATATATGAATTTTGGTCTAATCCTTAATTAAGGGAGAAAGAGGTTTTTTGGATAAAACACACCAAAAATCACTAAACTTTTAGTAATTTTCTCTTTTGCTCACTAAAAATTAATTTCTTACAGAAGTATCACTAACTTTTAATTTTTTTTTTTCACAAGCAGATCACTAGGTATTTTCAGATGAAAAATTAGACGGAATGATGATGTGGCATGTCTACTTCAGCTAACCATTTGAGTAAGACTGCCACGTCATAAAAATTGCCATGTGGATATAATTTTTTATTTTAAAAATAATAAAATAAATTTTCAATATTTTAGAATAATTACGTACATTAAAAAAAGTAAAAATTAAATATCTAAAAAAAAATTAACCCATAAAATTCAAATCCAAGAACAATATCTGCCCATAAAAAAATGAAACCCAAATCTCTGCATCCAAACTCTCTCTTTCTCTCTACCCTAAAGCTTAACTTAATCCTAAATCTCTCTGCCATGACTTGACTCTTAATTGACAAAACCTTAAGATTTGGGCAACTAAAATACAACAATAAAGCCCGTAATCAACATCTAATTCATTGTTAAGATCTCAATTTTATTGCTAATAATTTTTTGTACCTTTCTGCTATGAAATTCATGGCGCGATCCAAGCAGTGTCTGGTTCTAATCTTTGTGACAGAGCCATCACTCCAATCGACGATAGAGAGCAACCAACACAACCTGTAAAAGAGCAAACAAGAAACCAAGAGATAGAGAGCAAAAATAAATAGCAACCTATGAAAACCATCGAAGAAAGATGAAGAGATGGCTGGTATTTTTGAACTGCTCCTGATAGATGGCGGTGGTTTGGTGAAGCGGCGGTTAAGCGTTGATGTGTTCTGGTGGCAGTTTGGTGAAACGGCTTAGCGAGATCGAGGAGCGGCGACTTACTGCTTTTGGATTTTCGGCGGTGTCGGCGGTGGAACAGACGATTGGGCTTTTTGCGGTGGTGACATGCGACTGAGCTTTCCAGTTTGCGTTTAGTGCGTCAGTTGGATTTTTGTTTACGCCGACTGTGCTCTTAAATGGCGAAGCCTGTAGTGTTTGCAGAAGCTGCGGATGTCGTTTGGCGATGAAACGCTATGGCAGCGATTGCTTTTCCCTTGACGGCTCCAAAAGCAATTGTGGTACCTGCAAAAAGAAAACTCAAGCAAGGAACGATCTTGAACGGCGGAGATATTGGTAGTGATGGCATCGGTGGTCGAACGGACTACTGGGCTTTTGCGATGGTGATGATCTATGGTGGGTCGGCGGCGTAGTTCCTGCAAAAAGAGAGAGAATGAACTTTCTAGGGATATAGAGATTTTTTTTTTATATATATTTTTTTTGGTAGAGAGAGAGAGTTTGATGCAGAGATTTGAGATTAAATTTTTTTTGGGTAGATATTGTTCCGGTTTGAGTTTTTTGGGTTAATAATTTTTTTTAGATATTTAATATTTACTTTTTTTTTTTTTTAATTTAGGTAATTATTTTAAAATATTAAAAATTTATTTTATTATTTTTAAAATAAAAATTATATCCATGTGGCAAGTTGACGTGTCATCTACGTGGTAGTCTTGCTCAGATGGCTAGCTGACGTGGACGTGCCACGTCATCTTTTCATCCAGTTTTTTATCTGAAAATGCCTAGTGACTTATCGATGAAAAAAAATTAAAAGTTAGTGACACTTCTATAAGAAAGTAATCTTTAGTGAATAAAATAAAAAATTAATAAAAATTTAGTGATTTTTTATGCATTTTATCCGAATTTTTTCCTTAGTGGAAGGGTAATTAAAAAAAAAAAAAAAAAAACCGCAGCCAGCTATGGCTGTTGGTTGGGTGGGTGGGTGAAGCGGGTCAACGATGGTCCCTTTAAAGTTTTAACTTTGTCAACATTTCAATTCTTCCTCCTTTTGTTTTTATGTTTGTATATATAAATACTCATTTAAATTTCACATTTTTTTTAATAATTTTGTGTTTAGAACATTAAAAATATTCATTTTAATTCTACTAATTCAATTTCATGAAATTAAATATAATTAAATCAATTCCATTAAAATAGATGAAATTTTTAAATAAATTTCGTAAAATTAACAAAAAAAAATATCATAAACAAAAATACCATTTCTTTCTCTTTTATTCTCTATCTCCTATCTCCTTTTATTCTCTTTCTTCTTACTACACACACACACACACACACACACACACACACACACACACACACACACACACACACACACACGCTCTTTCACTAAAACATTTATCTTTTTATTTTTTTTAACTTATTTTTCTTCCAATTAATTTTTTATTGTATTTATAAATTAAATATTAATTATAAACATAATTATTTTTTAGTTGTTTTATTTTTTCAATTATATTTTTTGAGAGTATTTCATAAAATAAGAAAAAATAACTCAATTTTATATTTGTTCTAAACAAAAAAATATAAAATTTAATTGAATTTTATATTTTAAATTGTATTTTTATAAATATGAGAATTTATTTATAAATAAATTTCACATTTGTTATTAACTTATGCATTTTCGAGCTTTAAAAATTACCAATAAATTTAAAGATTAAAGAAGAAAAACTGTGAGGTAACTTTTGTCAACAATAATGTCGGTACATTCCCCCCATTGTTTAACATTTAAAAGGCACTTTGAAAAAGACAATTGACTTAAAACATTGGGAATTTTATGGAAAAAGGAAAAGATAAACAAAATAAATAAGCAAATAAAATAAAATAAAATAAAGAAAAGAAAAGAAAGAGAAACCCTAATAGCAGAGCATCTCCAATAGGCTCTTTAAATGCTTCCTTAGTTAAAAATAAAGAGTCATATCATACTATTCATCTTCCAACAAACTCTTTATTTATCCTTATTCTTTATATTTTTTTAAGAGCTTATTTTTCTCTCCTCAAATTTAAGAAGAGAGATTGACTCTCTATCTAATATTTTAATATTTTTTCTTATTCTTTTTTCATTTCTTTCATTTTTTAAATTATTATTATTATTAATCAAAAATTTATTATTATTAAATTACTATATTATTATTAAAATATTATTTTATAATATTTTAAATTAGATTTTTTTTTAGTAATAGAAATTTTGTGTAAAGTAAAAGAAATAAAATTATAGTATAATAATAATAATAGTTTGTCATAATATTTTATATGAGGTTATATTTTTTTTAGTAGTAAAAATTTTATATAGAGTAAAAGAAATGATATTACAATAATAATAATAATAATAATAATAATTTGTTTTAATATTTTTAAAAAGATTATTTTTTTAGCTGCAAAAAATTTATATAGAGTTAAGAAAATGAAATTATAAATTTATGTATAAAGAAATTGAATTATGAATTTATTAATAAAAAAATGAAATAGGGAGTGAAATAGAGAGTATTGTTGGAATATGCATATTTTTTTAAATAAGTTAAAATAAAAATTTATTGTTTATAATATAATAGAGAGTAAAATAGAGATGATTATTGGAGATGTTATAATCTATGTAACTGTATCAAGATTACCTAAGCTTTGACTACTTTACCGCAAAAATATCCAACTGTGAAAGGATCCTTAATTTCTTTTTAAAAAATAAAATTTCAGTAGTGGACATAGTGAAATTTAATGTTTATTGAATAAATTCAAAAATATTGATAATTAAAAATTAAATTATTTGTGCAATTATTATACCCTTATTCTTGTGAAGAACATCAAATCAAGTCAATAAAATTATGGTATACATATCTAGGATTTTTCTCAAAATATTTACTGGAGATCAGATGATTCTTGAAAAAAAATATATATATATATATATATCAAGTCAATAAAATTTGCATTTTGATGCTATTCTTATAATGTAAAATGACTAATAATATGAAACTGAATGCTTTTAATGAAATCTATAATATGACTATAAAATAATTTTTTTTTGTATATTTTATTTTTATAATAATATATTATTTAAAAAAAAAAGAAAAGCATGATATATTTTATATTATTTGATTTTAATTTTATAATATAAATATGTTCATTAATAGAGATTTAGGCTAAACAATTAAATTATTTTACGTAATTTTCTTTACATTAAAATTAAAAATTCTTACTTTGGCAAAAAAAAAAAAACAAAAAAACAAAATTCTTAGAAGGGAGAGAAAATTATTAAAGTTTAAACTCTTAACTTCATATAATATCAGTTACATGGTGAATTATTAAATTATGGAAAATGCCAAACTTACTATCACTATTTGTACCACTTCTTTAATATTTTATATGGCGTAATTTATTTATATAAAAATATTCATATTTTATTTTATATTATTTTATTTTGATAATAGCAAAAATGTAAGTTCATTAATATTTATTTAATAAGTGCAGAACTCTATTTATTTTTTTAAAAATCTTTGATTTTTTCTATTTTGATTTTGCTAATATGTAATATATAAGTATAGAGATTTATTGTGCTGCTCATTGATTTTTTTAGTGTATGAAAGGAGACAAATAATAATAGATAGGATTATTTGTATAAAATTTATAATAAAATAAAAAAATACTAGTGTAATTTCTTATATTGTAACTTATAAGGTGATGAAGCGGTAAAGTTGATGATAATATTAAGATGATAAGTGTAATATTACTCTTAAATTATTAGTCCAATGTGATTTTATTCAAAATATTTTAGGAAAAAGAAAAGGTTAATCAACTCGTAAAAGTAACAAATTGACTAGCTCCAAAGAAAAAAAAAATTTGGCGTCTTAGAGAGAAAACAAATCGATTCTTTTTTCTAGGGTCTTAAAGAGAAAATGAGAGCATTATGTCTAAAAAAAAAATTTATTTCTTATTATTTTACGTTCTTTCTCGAACTATTGGGGTTTTTTTAGGCTGAGGTTGAACTATTTTCTTTGATTTTTCGTTTTACTTTTATTTCTATTATTTAATAATATTCAGATTTATTTATTTTTAACAAATTTGGTTTTTTTTTTTTAATATGTTTATTCCCTTTTTAACAGTTTGTTTATTTATTTATATATCCTCTTTGTGGTGAATCTTTCTTTTTCCATTAGTTTATTATTTAGTCAATAGTTCAATCAAAATTACAAACATTATATTTAGCATCAAATCTACTTTTGTTAATGTATAGATCGAATTTGCAAGAAAATCATTAAATAGTTAAAAAGTGACTATTATTTATGGAATGGTCTTTCTAATATTATTTGTATTTCTAATTTTTTTTTTTTGATATGGATGAATATTTAGTTGGGCCCTAAAGTCCAAACACAAGAAATTAGGTAAAAGGGCCAAATTAGTTTTCGAATTTGACACTTGGGATAAATCAGGACAAAATCATATTTTTTGTCATCAAAATTCTCATACTTGGCAATTTTTATCAAATTAGTCATTAGTTAAATTTTGGACAATGCGTGTGCTATAAAATCAGACGAAATAACGTTAATTTCATAAGTCCCGTTTGACATAATTTTTCGAAAAATTGCTTTTCTAATTTTTTTTTAGTTTTGAAAAAAATAGGTAAATAGATGTTTTTCCAAAAAGTAGGATTGAAAAAAATAATTTCAAAAAAATTAAAAAAATAATCAATTAAATAAAACATTTTAAAAAGTGTTATTTAACCTTCTAAAGCTATTGTGTGATTAATTAATATATTAATGATTGATGAAAATTAAATATAGTAAGGTACTAATTTATATGATTATAAATTAGGTTTTAATTTTTTATCGCCCCTTATTAGATTTTCTAATCCGTCCCTGTTTGAATGTTATTTATAGATATTAATGAAAGATATTTTGGATTTTGCAATTCTTATATTCATTTGATTGTTTAATTTTTGCTTTGTCCCTGAAATTCAATTTTTAATACTAAATCAATATGTGTATAATGATCAACAAAATATTATCAATTCCATTCATTAAAACATTCAATCATTACACAATATTGAAAAATAACTTTCACTCATATTCTTAAAACTTAAATTTAATTGATTACTATTAACCTATAAGCTAAAAAAAATACTTTTTGAATTTTTTATTTAATTGATTGATTTTTTTTGAAACTGTTTTTTTCAATCCTATTTTTTGAAAAAGAATCTATTTATCTGTTTTTTTTCAAAATTGAAAAAAAATAAAAAAAAAATTTCTTTTAAAAATCACTTTTCTGAAAAATTATGTCAAATAGGACTTATGAAATTAACGTTATTTCGTCTGATTTTATAGCACACGCACTGGCTAAAATTTGACCAAGAATTAATTTGATAAAAATTGCCAAGTATGAAGATTTTGATGATAAAAAAAAGTAATTTTATCCTGATTTGTTCCCAAGTATCAAATTCAATGACTAATTTAACCTTTTTGCCCAAGAAGTGTTAAGATTGTTTAGTTGGGTCCAAAAGTCCAAACTCAAGAAGATTGCTGAATAGATAACAAGTACAAAAAATACTAGCCCAAACTAGCCCAAAGTTAAAAATTGACTAGCTTAAAGATTGACTAATGCTTAATTTGATAAAAATTGTCAAGTATAAGAATTTTGATGATAAAAAAGATGATGATTTTATCCTAATTTATCTCTAGATGGCAAATTGAAAGATTAATATGGTTGTTTTGCGAAGTTAAGATTGTTTAACTGGGCCCAAAAGTCCAAACTAAAGAAGATAAAGATAGCTGAATGTAAAACATAAAAATAATGTGGCTGCTGGGATTCGAGCCCAGGTCTCTACGGCCACAACGTAGAATTCTTACCACTAAACTACAGCCACATTGACTGTTATAAAATTCTATTAGTTTTATAAAAATGCAACTACAATTTCTGATCACCCGCTTGCTCTGGATATTTGAAATGATGATGCTTTCATTAACCCTAGGGATTACATCAATAGGTAAAATAAGTTTATTTCTCATTTTATTATCTATAATTTGATTATTTAGGAGAATAATTAAAAAATAATAATTTTTAAATGCATAAATCGTGTGTGAAATATACTTTTATACTTAATTAAAAAATAATTTAATATTTAATATATGTATAAACTAAATTGAAAATACTCTTAATTAAAAGAAAAAGAAAAAGAAAAAAACTTCCATGATCATATCTAAACAACCTATTAATGGGTTTCGGTGGAACAATTTGAACTTGTCATTAGAGTTACAAAGCTCAACGCAAATCAAATATTACAAATATAAAGTCTCCATCAAAATTATAAATATGAAGGCAATCAAAATAGAAAAATCAAATATTATAAATTTAAATTCAAACTCAATAATGGATTTATAGAAGTTGAACCTCATTTTAGGTTCAATTTACCAAATTCTTTAAAATCACTTTTAATTGTTGACAATTAACCACTAGTTATTGATCGTTAACAATTAACTGCTAATTGCTTATTGTTGATTGTTATAGCTAAATCCAATAGAGACACATATATACCATATGAATTTTTATGAATGAAAAGTATTATTTTTTGCTCTCTAAAAGAAAATCAAGATTATATGATTTTTTAATATTAAGGGGAGAGAAATTTAATGGAAGATGACAAACTAACAAAAGAAGTGATGTTTGTTAGGATTTTGTTTCAAATTTTTAGTTGGAAAATGATTTGATTAATGATGAAAAAGTATTTAAATTCGTATCCAAGTAGAATTTGGATTAAGATAAATAAAGTAGTTTCCAAATTGAATTTGAATTTAGATTAGAAGGCTATATATATGTGAGGAGTTGGGATCATATAGTTGTAATGAGATTGATTATTGTAGAAATTGTAATAGAGGCTTAGTGTTAAGTCAAAATAGTATGATATGATATAAAATGTAGAGTGCCTTTATATAAAATTGTGAGAAATTATTTTGTGAGTATTTTTTTTTGAAGTAAAATGAAAATATTATTAACTAGAAATATCAGAATTCAATACATTCAATAAGCATGAGGGTGGATCATCATACCACATCCCAGGACTTGACATAGAACCCCCCACCCTAGCAAGACAATGGGCAGTAGAATTCACAGATCTACAAACTAAAGAGAATTTTAACTCTGTAATTGACTTGGCCATAAGCTTACAATCATCAATTATCAAGCCAAAACTATCCACATATGCTACAGTGCCATCTAAAGCTTGATAAACCAATTACGAGTCCATTTCTACAATAATCTTTGAGAGATTCATTTCATTAATCTAGCTCAACACATCCCTAACTCCCAAAGCTTCTGCCTCCTTTGCTTCAAACAGACCAGCAATACAAGAATTACCAGCCATCTTCAACAGACCCTCGGTATTTCTTATGATCCAACCAAAGATGGTTTTCTTTTCTTGACTAAAAGTTGCTGCATCTACATTGGCTTTAAGCCACCCCTGATCAGGCCATTGCCATTTGATAACTCCATTCCCTTGTGCCATACTTCTAGTTGCAATTTTGTTGTTGCTTTTACGAGCCTCTTGCCACTGGACCAGATAACTACTAGCTAAGTTCACCACCTGTGACACTCTACCATACCTCCCATTCCATATTATTTCATTACGGTTTCGCCATATACTCCAGCAAATTATCGCAGCTAGCTTGTAGGTATCAATTCCATAATTTTGAAATAAAAGCAACAACCAATCCACAAAAGAAGTATCAAGTATCACATGTTGAACATTAGTAATTATCCAACATTCTCTTACAAAGGCACAATCAATTAACACATGAAAAATATTTTCATTAGCTCTGTTACATACTTGGCAAATGGGGCTCACATCAACATGCTTTGATCTAAGACAATTCGTTGTAGGTAGAACCCCAATAGCAGCACGACATACAAGATTTTTTACTTTTGCTGGAATTTCTAGTTGCCGCAATTTCTTCCAAACATCAACTGAGCCACGTGAATTGCAGACACATAAGGTTGCATCATTCTATAACAGCTCTTAACTGAAAAAATCCCCTTTCTTTCTTCTTTCCAGTACCACCAATCTTCAATTCTTCTTGCAGATAGAGGGATTTTCATAATTAGCTCTGCATCTCTCCCATTAAACAAGTCCATAATAAGATCTTTGTCCCAACAAGGCTGACCAGGAATCATCAAACTAGAAACCATACTCATTTCCAAATTAGCTCCAAGAGTTGATGTGATACACCCATTGTTACTATCTGGGAGCCATGGATCTTTCGAAATGAAAGTGTTCTAACCGTTACCAATGCAAATTCTGCTTCCTTGAAACACCAGATGTTTAGTAGCCGTAATACTTCTCCAAGCAAAGCTTGGTTTTGAGCCTAGCTCCATCTTCTCAAATGAGGAATTCTGAAAGTATCTTGCTTGAAAAATCCTTGCCACCATTGTTGAGGGTTTAGTAAGGATATGCCAGCCTTGTTTAGCTAGCATTGCAAGGTTGAAATCAAGTAATCTTTTAAATCCCATCCTACCAAAAGCCTTCGGTCCACACAATTCCCATCTCATCCAGTTAATTCCTCTTCTCCCAGTCCCACTAGTACCCCACTTAAAGCTATTCAACATTTTCTCTGTGTCTATATATAGATCCAAAGGCAACAAATAGACATTCATCACATAGTTTGGTAAAGCTTGTGCACTGTTTTGAGTAAAATCTCCTTCCCCTCTTTTGACAATATCTTTTTGTGCCAGCCTTGTATTCTCTTCCACACCTTGTCTCTCACATATTGGAAAACTGCCTTTTTTCTCCTCCCTATAAAAGATGTCAACCCTAGGTAGTATCCATGATTTGTTGTCCACTTGTCCCTCTCACATCAATGATGGAACAAATTCTGGGATTTAATAGGCTCATCCACATTAGCACTATAAGAAATATATGATTTATTAAAGTTTAGCAATTGTCCAGATGCTACCCTATAATTTAGCAAGACCTGCTTCACCACCATTGCTTCTTTAGAATTTGCCTTAAAAATAGAAAATAGTTGTCTGTAAAAAAAAAGTGCGTAATTGGAGGAGCACCTTTAGCCACCACACACCCATGAATCATAACTGCCTTTTCTTGTTTTCGGATTAGCGCACTCAACCCTTCTGCTTAAAGAATAAACAAGTAAGGTGACAATGGGTCTCCTTGCCAAAGGCCTCTCTCTGGATTAATTGGACCTAATTCTTTCCCTTTTTGAAGTACATGGTACCTGATTGATTGAACACAAAGCATGATCAAATCAATCCATTTCGAATTAAAACCCAATTGACACATTATCTCGTGAAGAAAAAACCACTCCACTCGGTCATAGGCTTTGCTCATCTCAATCTTAAGTGCTGCCACTTCTTGCTTTCCTTGAGTCTTTCTCTTTAAAAAGTGCATAATCTCACCAGTTACAAGGATGTTATCTGTAATGGCTCTCCCCGGTATAAAGGCACTTTGAAACTCAGATACCACAATTGGCAGGACGTATTTCAATCTGTTTGCCATCACTTTCACCACTATCTTATAAAGCACGTTGCATAATGAAATAGGGTGCAAATCAGTCATAGCTTCAGGTTTGTTCTTTTTTGGGATAAGAACAATGTGTGTATCAATGAGTCTTGAGGAAAAGCACACTGATTAATAAACTCTATATAAACTGCAACTATGTCCTTACTCGTGACTGACCATGAATTCTAGAAAAAAAGAGGGATTCATGCCGTCGGGCCCTGAGGATTTATCGGGGTGCATTCCAAAATGTGCTTCCTTGATCTCCTTCTCTGTCACTAGGGAATTAAGCATATCATTTTGTTCTTCAGTAAATTTTCTGTCAATAAAACCCAAAACTTCCACGGCATCACTACCTTCTGCAGAGAAAAGGTTTAGAAAATATCCAACGATCAATTCCTCCATGCCATTCTCCCTAGTTCTCCACGGCCCATCACTATCTCGAAGGCTAACCAAGTTGTTGTTCTTTTTTTCTTGCTGTAGCAGAAGCATGAAAGTATTTAGAGTTCATATCACCCTCGCGAAGCCAAAATTGCTTCGCCCTTTACTTCCAGTAGACTTCCTGGTCATGAGAAGCTCATTGTATGTCCTTTTAACCCTATTAAATTCTTCTATACCCACCATGTCTCTCCTTCTATGTAAGGATTGCAATTGAGCTTTACAATCCTTGATTTTATTTCAAAAATCTTTCACCTTAGAGCCTCCCCAATTCATTAAATCAATCTCACAAGACAAGATACGTTGCTGAATTGGACTTCCATGAGAAAATTCCCAGCTTTTCCTTACTGTATCATAAAACCCATCCTCTTGAATCCACATATTCTCAAAACGGAAACGCCTCCCCTAGTGAACAGGGGTTATAGGGACTGGATCCATATAAATTAGTAGGTGGTTCGATTGTGTTGCTTCTAAACAACAAACAGTGACTTGATTAAATTTATGAATCCAGCTAACTGAAGCCATAGCTTGCTCTAACCCTTCTTCCTCCCATCCATGCGAGCCTCTCGATCTTTCCCATGTAAACTGATACTCACACATACCCAAATCCATAAGACTCGAATCCTTTACTGCTTGTTTGAAATCTCTAATCATCCAAAGAGGATGCCCTCTCTTGCCTCTTTTCTCTGATACAGCTAGGAGATCATTAAAATCTTCGATGATGCACTAAGGTAATGAAGAAAAAGAAGCCAGCCTTTGAGTCATACTCCAGGAATCCCGCCTTGTGCTACTCTGTGGATGGCCATACAATCCAGTCATTCTCCATACCCCCAAGCCCTCCATGTCTACCTCAACATCAATGAAAATTTTGGAGAAACTTAGAAGTCTTACTTGGTTTTTTTTTTCTTCCAAAAAAATACCAGCTCAGTGTTTAATTAATTAGTGGTTGTATTAGTTAATTTATTAGTGAATTTATTTTGTAAAGTAGATTTACTTGTAGCTCAAGATAAACCAAGAAGGAGGGTTGAATTGGTGGGCAATTAAAAAATTTAATTGTGAAAGAGTAAGGAGAATAGAAAGACACAAATATTTTATAGTGGTTCTGATTATAACCAATCCTACATCCACTCCCCAATTACCAATTGGGTATTTCATTATCAATGGAGTTTTACCAAGTTCACTCCCAACTTAGTGTTTAAGCGCACACCAAACTTTACAAGTGTTTTCCTAAGGCTTACACTCAAACCCCTCAAGTGTTTTCACTAGGCTAACACACAAACCTCTCAAGTGTTTTCACTAGGCTAACACTCAAACCTCACAAGTGTTTTAACACGGCTCACACTTAAACCTAAACAAGAGTTTTCCTAAGGCTCAATCTCAAACCTATACAAGAGTTTTCCTAAGGCTCAATCTCAAATCTATACAAGAGTTTTCCTAAGGCTCACTCTCAAACCTATCAAGTGTTTAAGGCTAACACCCAACTCTTGAGTAATGAATGCTCTTACAACAAATACAAAATGTGTTGAATGAAATTTAAGGCTTAAGAAATGAAAATACAAGAATTTGGCCACTTATAAAAGTTGTTGGTTATAAATGAAGGCCTTTGGAGAGGGGTATTTATAGCCTCCCAACACCAAGGAGCTGTTACAATTGAAGCATGGCCAAATCTCTCCCTAACAGCTAGAAAATCTTCATTAAATGCACTGTCAGAGTAAAATCGCGGTGGCTAAGCCTTGGTCGCGGTCTCGATGTCCTTTTTGCGGTCGCTACTGAATTATTGCTGTTGCGATCTTTATATGGTTCAACGGCTAGTGACACGTGGCAGATTTTCATTGCTTGTTCAATATGACCATTGCAGCTCATTCTCAGCCTTATGAATATCGCGGTCGCGATACTGCTTTCGCGCTCGGAGTTGCGGGCGCGATGCTGACCGTAAACTTTTCTGTTTAAAATGAGCAATTTAGGGCTTTAGCAATATTGCGGTCGCTATAGCATGGTTGCGGTCGCGACATGCCTATTGCGGATGCAATTCTTGTGTTACGGATGCAAATTAGAAGTTCAGCATAACACTTAAAAAACTTCCAAATTCTTAATTTCCAAGTGTTTCTAAGACATTTTATCTTAAAAAATACACTTAGATAAAATATTAATACAATTCAATTTGATTGTCAAGATCAAAATAGAAATTGGCTAAATTGAACACTCAATTTAGGTTAACAACACCGAACCACATTAAATTTTGAATTCTCATTTATTATATTATTTATTGTGTGAAGTATTTTTCATAACAATATTTTATTTTTCTAATAATGTTTTAGTTTTATAATATATATTTACGTATCATTGGGCATGGAAACAAAAATACTATGGACTATATATGGTCCCCAAATAATACTCTAATTATTATAACAAAAGTGAGCATATATTCTTTAGGCTCCCATGCTTTGTCTTCTTCTTAACCAAAATCAACTTTTTTAGACCTCCTTTTTAGGGCTTTTCCATTAAATACTTTCTTTGTTATTTAATGCCAATATATTCTTTATATAAATAAGTCATTGTCATAAAGGGTTTCTTTCTTTTATGGCTAAAGGCATTTTTCCACAACGGCTACACACCTTCTTTAAAAAAAAAAAAAAAAAAAAAAAAAAAAAAAAAAAATCTTTCTTTGACCTAACTTATAAATTTATCCAAAACTTTACATCATTCCGCTATTATACCCTATTTTTAACTTTTAAACAATTTTATCCTAATTTAGAAATTTAGTTGCAATTGTACCCTAAAAACTAAATTGAGAGAAATATACATAATTTTCTCTTCTAATTAACATTTTTATATAGTAAAAAAAATATTTTTGTGGGATCCATCAATAACTTAATAAAAAATAAGAAAAAAATAAAATAAAATAAGAAAAAATAAAAAATAAATGCTAATCAAACAAATAGAAGTATTTATGTTCTAGGTATTTTTTAATTAGGACAAATAAGTTTAGTTAGTAACCATTAATAAGTAAATTTATAATGTGATATATGTAGCCAATAAAATTACAATTTATATAAATAAATAAATGGCCTAATGCATTAATCTACATGTTCATTGATATTTTTTGCTTATTTATTTTTATTGAGATATTGATTTATTTTTATTTATTGTTTATTAAGTTATTAATGAATTCCACAAAAATATATTTTTTATTATATAAAAATATCAATTAGGAGAGAACATTGTATATATTTTCTCCCAATTTAGTTTTTAAGGCATAACTGCAATAAAATTTTAAATTAAAATAAAATTATCTAAAAATGAAAAATAGAGTATAATTATAAAAAAAAAATACAATGTTTGGAGTAAATTTATATACTAGATCTATTCATATGCTGTCTAACATGTCCGATCACCATATTACTTTATCTTCTTCTGATATTTTAAATAAAAAGTTTACATTAATATTTGTTTTAATTGTCAAATAAAATAATATGGATGATAGTACTAATGGAAAGCTAACTAAATAATTTATATTTTTAAACAAATTATTGGGCTTGATTATTGACAAGGCAATAACCAATGAAAGTGATTGTGAATAATTAATGGTAATTAATTTTTTTTATTATTTTTATATACGTTAAAAGTTTTTAAAAGGAAACAAAATAGCTAAAAGTGGAATTGAATTCCATTTTTATTTTTATTTTTTATTTTAACCAAGAGTGTTAGAATTCCAAATTACAACTCACAAACACTGAAATGAATCACCTTAATTTTTTTTTTTTTATCTAGCTTACAAGTATCCCCATGCTTTTGGCGTAAAACTAATCCTGTTCAAACCGAGTGAGACCATGAGGTCGGTAAAACTCTCTCTCAAAAGTTTTAAAATAACTGCATATCCAGAATTCGAATCACCTAATTAATATAACGGAAAAACCAAGATACAATAGTATTGAAATAATAAATTCCCAGTAAATCAAAATTTATATACTCCATTCTTTCCAAATTGATAGTCTATTATTGTTTTTTTTATCCATCCTAAAATAATTAGTCCATTTTTTATTTTTAAATATTAATTTTATAAGAAAATCCCTATATTATTTTTTATTAATTATATTGATTAGCTGTGTAATTAATTATTAAAAAGTAAGGGTATTTTAAAAAATTTATATGATATTAATTAATTTTTTTAAATATATATGTAAAAATAAAAGAGGAAATTACGCTATATACCCGTTTTTTATTTTTATTTATAATTATACTCCCGTTTTTTTTTTCTTAAAGTTCTACTCTCTGTGTTTTATTTTTGTACGCCCTATTCACTTCCTTTTTACCAAAGAGACCTTCTCTCTCGAATTCATTTTCTATTCTAATTTGGTCTCCAACTACTATATAGGCTTAGCTTGGCAATGACAGGTGTTATAATTTAAATAGTGTCATTTTTTTTTTTGGCATTGTGCCATTATATGTCTAGTGGGAATGTATCGGAATTCACTTTTATTTTTATTTATTAATTATAGATTTTCTTAACACATGTCATTAAGATATTGGTTAGAAAAAGTAATTTTTTTGGATAATAAAATTAATTAGTTTATATTAATTATAAAATAATAAAGATTTTTGCACTTCAAAGTAATTTTTATTATTATTACTATTAGTTTTTATTCTTCTAAAACAATAATTAATAAATGCAATTAAAATAATAATAATAATAAAAT
>CATKHJ010212799.1:0-10252 GCA_949750685.1 Vernicia montana | reverse complement strand
ATCAAATCCAATTAAAACAGACTTTCTCCCTCTTTCACTTTTTTTTTGTGTATTTTGTGCTTTCTTTCATTTCCTTCTTTAATTGCTTTTTGTTATTTGGATTCCTTCTTTAATTGCTTTTATTATTTTGATTAATTTTGGATTCCTTCTTTAATTTCTTTTGTTCATTCATTTATATTGTTCATGAAATTCATTTTAAGTCATTGTGTATTAAACTTGCCAAATAAATTAAAATGAACCGAAAATCTAGTCCCCGAATCCTCTTTGGTAATCGAGGCTAGTGCACTTTTTTCCATTGGATAAATAATTGGAGTCAAATGGGTTTTTCCTTAACTTTTCCTAAATAAAAATAAAATTAAGGTGGCGACTCCCAAAACGCTTTTCAAAGATCAACCAATCCGAACCCGAGGGTTCCATCGTGAGACCAAACCCGAATGAGCATTTCGATCCCCTCTAGCGGATCGGACCGGTGCTCGGGCGAGGCCTCACACCCTCACCCCCAAACATGTCCAAGTACTGACATAGACATCACTTTAGTTCCTTATACCACCCCTCTTCGACCATGTCTCTCACCTAAACATGTCCAAATACTGACCTAGACATCACTTTGGTTCCTTAGAGACCATCCCTTTTCAACCATCCCACTCACCCAAACATGTCCAAACACTGACCTAGTCATCACTTTGGTTCTTTGTACTATCCCTTCTTTTGGATTCACTATCATCAGAATCGCCTTACAGACAAGATAATTCTGATGAGGGGGAAACTGTGAACCCTTAATTTTACACCCTTAAGATGTTGCAGCAACTTGATACCTGCTAAATTTCGTGCGCTACGCAGAGCTGGTATAGCGGTCCTGCTAGCCGGTTAGTGGGCAGGGATCAAGGGGGCAGCGCCCCCTCGAAAAAATATATTTTCATGCATAATATTACAAGAAGACTGACACTTTTTCGACCCCGATCAGACTTTCTGCACTAGACAACACCTTTCCAAAACTGACCGGATTTTCACAAAAACTGACTGCCAAAATATCCGATAATTAATTTCGGATCTACCGCCACTGACCGGTAATTTTTCAAACTTTTAAATAGCCTGAAAACTGACCCGGAACCCTTAGAAACTGACCCAAAAAACCCCAAAAGTCAAGCTGGAAGACGAAAAGCCGCGGGACCCGAGGGTCTCGCGGACATCCGCGAGCCGCACTCGCGCGTCCACAAGTGCTTTGCACGAGTCCACAGAGCGCATTGGCGAACATCTGCCAACACCGCTCGTGGACGTGCGTGGTTTCCACGCGGCTCCGCAGGCTCGTTTTGCGGCTGTCCTGTTTTCCTGTGTCAGACGCGTGTCTGGTGCAGGGGCTGACATGTCAGTCCTGTACTGACACGTCTGCCAAACGTGGTGGCGCATCCGCCAGATCAGGTGGCGCGTCCGCAGACCCTTTTGGTGGACGTCCACTGATCTATCTCGTGAACGCGCGTGGAGCTCAGGCGCGTCCGCCGGCGCGTCTAGCGGTTGTTGGCCCTTTTTTCAAAATTTTGACTTTACTCCTTATTTTTTCTACTTTTTAGACCTTTTTTGGTCTTTTCCAACCCCTATCTGCCCCTATAAATACCCCTTTCATTTCCTCCATTAAGCACACCTCAAGCATCTTGTTGATTGGCTATCCAATTTGCTTCTTCTTCTCTATCTCTCTCTAATTAGTTTTAATATTCATTTAGTTAATTAATTATAAATCAATTTTGATTAATTAACTAATTTTTCAATTAGTTTTAATCTCAATTAATTAATTAATTAAAAATCAGTTTTAATTAATTAATTAATTTTTCAATTAGTTCTAATTCCAATTAGTTAATTAATTAAAAATCAATTTTAATTAATTAATTAATCTTTCAATTAAGTTTTCTTAATTATCAATTAGTTAATTAATTAAAAATTAATTTTAATTAATAAATTAAATTTTCAATTAGTTTCCACTCAATTTAATTAATTAATCCTTTTAATTAATTAAAATTGGGTAATTAAGCAATCAAATCTTCCTCTTTTCAAAACCAGTCTCATTTTCCAAAATGGAACTCCGGTCCAGTAAAATCACTCTCTCACCACTCAAACCCACAAAGAAGGTATAATCTCTCACCCTTACTCAAATCCCAAATCAAACTAAACCAATCAAATCTGACCGATTTCTAAAACCCCTCCACCTCATAGTGGAATGAACTACGTGAGTTTTGATCTACATTCAGTGGGGTACGTAGGCATGCTTGGAATCTGAATCCAAGCCTCAACTCCAAATCTCAATCAATCCCCTTCCCCCTTTTATTTTTCATGTAAAAATGTCAATCTATACTTTCCTTGTAAATTTCAATTAATACAATTAGTTAATTATTTTTGGAGTTAAGGAGCGATTCTGTGATTTGCTTAGTACTCATAAGGGCTAGAGGAAATACTCTCCTTTACTTGTGGATGTTTAAATACTTGCCCTTTATTCTTTCATATATTTCATAAATATGTCATGCTCATGTATTATAAATCGTCATTAAATACTTGTCATTCATGAAATCAATTTTCAAGTCAAATTAAATTAAAAAGCCAAATTGAGATTATTTTAAGTAAAAACCTAGTCCCCGAGCTCAACCTGGTTCGAGGATTAGTGACTTTATCCTTGGTAAATTAATCAAAGATTAATAAATTGGAGTCAAATTGGGTTTTTCCTTAATTTTTTCATTTAAATAAATTAGGGTGGCGACTCCCGAATCCTTTTCAAAAATCAAATCAATTTTTCGAGGCGATAGCTGTTTCCAATCGTGAGCACCAAAGCCCGTATCTAACCTCACTTAAAAATCGCTTAGTTTTTCCTTAAGGCATTTTCCCGAGCGAGGGGAGGGGCGTTCGGGCGAGGCCTCACAATATTGAGTTGATATGATGAGTTATATATGTCATGAGTATGTGAATGTTAAGAGGTATGTGATGAGTATGAGATTTGTATATGGTTTAGGTTCCGATCTTGAGTAATGATTGTATGTGTTATGTGTGATTTGTGCATGATACCATTTTGGATTAATAGCAGATATGGGTTCTACGAGTTTTCAATAGCTTTAGGCTTACCCATGCTCTAGGACCGTTGCGGCTCATAAGTTGGGTAGTGACATTTTCCGCATGCATCAATGCCTTTTTTAGCCCACCCACACCCAACTAAGAAATTCTTCGATCAAGTTAGTCCATCATGTGAGATTATAAACTAATCAATGGTAGTTTGACATATTGATGTGTCAATTACAATATTACACCCTATCTAGATATTTAATTACCAAATTCATTTTATGGGTTAGTTATTGCTTGGCATGTTAGATCACTATTGGTTAATTCATAATCTAATGTAATGGACTACGTTAATCTATGAATTTTTTTTTCCAACCAACCGCATCGGCCACACCAATAATGAACTTTTCTTTGCAAATAAAACAAAGAATCATCTCCTTGTGGCCTCTCTTTATTACCCTTTGGAAGGTAAAAAGATCATGCATTCATCTTCAGTTTTTTCATTTTATGAAAGTAATCACTATTATTATTATTAGGATCGTACTTAGTAACTAATGAAGACTAAAAAAGGGCTTGTTTCAAGATGAGCTTGAGAAAACATGCCCAAGACGGAAGAGGACAACCCAAGAAGCAGACCACAAGGCAATCAGGACCAACATCTCTCAAGATCCACCAAAAACAAGTCCAATGCCTCTCAGCATCTCATACGAACAAGCCCAAAGCCACTTAATATAGGCCACCTCATCTCGTCTCCTCACTCTCTCACATCCAAGTACGAGACTCCAAGTAGCAACTCGCCTCATCAATAGATAGCTTACACAGGAAGTCTCCACCAACAACTTCATACAAGCTTTCTTGATATGCAATCTTTTCCACCTCCAGGAAACGATATTCTGTCAGTTTAGCACAAGGCTCCACATTCTCCAAAATAGGCGCATCATTACATTTGTCTAGCTATAGAATGATGTGATATGGCCTTCTTGAGTACCTGCCATCATGCAACTAGAAACTCATATAAAAGCTACGGGTTCTCCAACTCAAAGGAGGATTGTGGTTGGTCATGGATTCTCCATCTTAAGAAGGAACTCCTTCATCACCAGGATGCTTCATCTCCACTAGAGAACAGAGCCTTCCAAAGGTAACACATTATACTTTCTGAGCTTCTTGACTTCCAGGAAGTTCTCTTTCTAATAGAGCAGTCCCTCGTTCATCCACTATAGATTGCCTCTCCTCTTGAGTAGATCGCTCTTCGGAGTACAATTCCGAAAGACCTTTTACCCCACTGGAAAAGGTCACAATGAGAGCCTCGGTAACCTTCTCACTTATGTTAGCAATGACATCATCTCCAACTCCATTCTCTTCCCAAGCCTTTAACTATGTACATGCAGTCACACTAACATAACTATCGGAGGGCCCACACTAAGCCATAGGCTTGGAGCGATCCCCTAATGCCCTTTGTTTTTGCTATACAGGCTGAGATCAAGTCTCTGCTTCAACACCTAACTTTTGACTTTCCATCCATCAAGGCCAACACCTTCACTCAGTAAGGTCAGCACCGTTCTGCTTTATCAAGGTCAACACCTCTACTCAGTAAGGTTAGCACCATACAATTTCACTAAGGTCAACACCTCTCCACAATGAGGTTTGCACCGTTCCATAGTATAGGGATCCTGTACCATTGTATATATAATACCCATTGAGATCCACTGCCTCAATATACTCAACACCTAATCACAGATTCCTTTCGTTTCCTGGACTAGAGTATTTGCTCTTTTCCAAGAAAGCCCAGGCCTAATACTTGGCACACAACAACACACATCCATAAAACTACAAGGTCCTGACCTGATAGGAGCCTCTTTGTCCTGGGTTGTCCTGTTCAAATCAGAGGGGAGAAAAAGGCCAAGCAAGAAAGTGGTGTCGTCTATTGGGAGATAATTGAAAAATGTCCTTAAAGACATCAACGAAGGATCAGTGGGAATCATTTACAACGAAACTATAGAAGATTATCAATAAGCTCAACAACAACATGTATGAATGATCCGAACGCGTGCATGTCATCTACAAGCCTGAAAGAGCACATATCTGCAAAACCTCAAGGTCCCAGCCTTATAAGAGCCTTTTTGCCTTGGATCGTCATGTCTGAATCGAAGGGGAGAAAAAGGCTAATTAGGAAAGTGGCACCGTCTATAAGGAGATCATTGAAGAATGTCTGTAAAGACATCAACGAAGGATCAATGGGAATCATCTATATTGAAATTGTAGAAGAGCATCAACAAGCTTAAGAACAACATCCATGGCCTATCTGAATCCATGTATGTTATCTATAAGCTTGAAAGAGCACCTAACTTCCTTTCTACAAGCTCAATAGAATGGATGAAGTTGAAAAGAGGAACAAAGAGAAACCCCATCTCTTTTCAGAAGCTCTTAGAGACTTTGAGTACCCTTAAAAACTCTACGATCCTTCACTCTACACCTGTATCACCCAAACTTTTAAAGAAAGCAAAATAAATAAAGTAAAATAAAAGTGAAAACAAACAAGATATTGGTTCAAACAGGTGACTAAATGAAGTTTTAGATAGTCTTTAACTGCTATAACAAATCCAATTCCTTATTAAATTATTACCTTAAATTAATTATTAATAATATGAAAATGAAAAGCATAAAGTTAATCCTAAATTTATATATATGAAAAATCCAAAATCTTTAATTCAAACTCCGCTAAACACCTTTTCCCCTTACTCTCAGTCTCTCATGCCCTCTTTCATTCCATTCTCACATTTATAAAAATAAATAAATAAATAAATAAAATAAAAAAAAATTGAAAGAAAATAGTGGTGATATTTTTGGTAGAATTCTTTAGAAACCTGAGGTGGCAACACTTGAATGGTTAAAAAGAAAAAAGAAAAGAAAAGAAATGGAGAACTAAAGAAGAATTGGGGAGAAACACAAAGAAAGGAAGGAAAGAAATATAGGGAAAGGGATGGCATGAAACAGAGCAGGGATGGATGGAAAATAGAGAGAGAGAGAGGTAGTGGCAACATATGGAGATTCAATGTTTTAGAAATTAAAGAAATTTAATATTGTAGAGCCAAAAAAGTGAGATTGTAGGACTTAAATCCAGCACGAATTGAGCCTTTTACCATGTCACTTGGCCACCATTGAAGTTGGCAAGGGCAAGGGATTCTCTAGCCATCACTGATTTTCTTGGTTCCAACCGATTTTGGCATTTCCTTGCTTGGATGAACAAAACCTAGGCTTTCAAACATAGTTTTTAAACTCGGCCCGGCCTTAAAACTAGTTGGGGCAGAGGATCACGGGTTAAAAGATTCAACCGAGGTCGAACCAATATTGAATTGAAAGTAATTAAATTAATAATAGATATTTTACTAGCTATTTAATACAATAATTTTTTTTTTTATTTCTATACTTATAAAATTAATCTATATATTTTCTTTTATCTATAAAATCATTGGAACAGATTCCTTTTATATATTTTCTGTCCACAACAAACTACTTTTGAGATTTGGTTACAATAATCAACTAAAAATACTTTGTTATTTTCCATTAGAGTACTTGAGATATGTTACCATCAATTTAATAAAGAAAAATGATAAAATGAAAAATGGCTTTGGATAGTGAATTGGGCATTGTTTTCTTTGATGGATTTTTTTTTCTTTGCTTTTGCAATGGTTGATTTAAAGGCGGTGAATGATGAACGACAGAATAAAAAATATTTAAAATAACAAAGAGAGTTTATAGTTGTTATTTTTATGGAATTGATTGTATAACAATTAACAGTTATGAGCAAATAATAACAAACCACCTCGATTATTAAAAAATTTTCTATGTTTCATTTTGGTTATCAATAGAACATGAATAATTATAGAGACTATTAACAAAAAAAAAAAAATTGCAATTAATCTTAAGAGAATGAAGTTAAAAAAATCAATGCAAAGAACATTTGTGGGTTATTTTGGAAGATGCAGATCATGGTTTGTTACTTTTCATTTTATTTTATTTTTATAGATATTGTGGTTGCTGAAAGTGAAAATCATTGGAATTAGGCATTGTTGTTGTTAGATCAGGATGTAGATAATTCCTTGTCACTTTTTGAATATAGCAATCCTTTGAATATAATCATTACTATAATTTATCATTAATAAGTCACTCTCTATTATGGAAAGAAAATATATAAAAGGAATATGGAAATATATGGATATTTTATATTGACTCTAACTCGGTTTGGAAAGTCATATTTGAAAGTGTTATGCACAAACAAAATCAATTTTGACATGTAATAACATTATTAATGTGATTTAATAAATATTATTTTAACATTTTTTTTTTTTATCTGTGAGCTTAATGTTAATGTACTTATATTGATAAAGTCCATAGAATATTTAATTGTGTAGAGGAAATCATATGAGATAATGATGATGAGATTCCTATTACACTATATAGATTATATTTTTAAATATCCCTAATCGTGATATTAATAAGATTGGATATTATTAATGCGGAAAGATTAACACATATTATGTCGTTATTTTATGAAAATAATAGTTGATCTCATGACTATGGTGTGGTGACACTTAGACAAATATGTAGATGCTTGTTAGAATGAACAAATATATTGGATTGACCCGACTAAGAGATAACAAATGGATAAAATTATTTAAGTGTCATTGTTCATATCTTTTTGAGACGACTTTATGTAAGTATCCTTATACTTGAGATTATCATGGTATCTTATATATGGATTGTAGTACTTTAACTCTAATGGTTGTTGTCCAATATGAGTTACTCATATCATGGAGATTGGGTGTTATATGAAATATATGAAGATTGTGTATAATCAATAAAGGATTATCACTCATAATAGTATGAGAATAATATTCCACGGCCTGTTGTAAGAAAATGTAACTCCAAATCTCTGGTCAAAGTAATCATAAGAAAATATTATGAAAAGAGTTTCAAATATTTTTCTTATAATAGTTATAAGTTCCGAAATCAAGAAATAATATTGATTTTCATGAGTTAATACAATTTCATAACTCATGATCAATATGGAATATAAATTATGATAAAAGAGTTTATTATATGACAAGTCGTACATGAAAAAGTGTAGTCATAACCACATGGTATTCTACATTACTTGGGTAGTCATGATACATTACTATATGTCAATTTTGATTTATAAATATGAATTAATTAATTAGTGGAATTAATGATGAATTAAAAGAGTTTTAATTTATCTAATTCTAATTTTAAATTAGAATTTATACTTATTGCCAACGTAATGAGAATTTAATGGGTCACACACAATAGGACAAATATTGAAGATATAAAATGAATTACTCAAGTAGGAATTTAATTGAAAAATATTTATATTTTTTAGGAACTAAATTGAATCACTTAAAAAGTTTGCGAACTAATTTGTAATTTATCATAAATTGACCTTGTTGGACAAGGCATAGTCCGCTATAAATACCATGCTTTGGGCAAAACTTGTTACACACCAAGTTTTGAAATCTTGAGCGGCCAATTTTGATAACAAAATAATAAAAAAGTTCTTTTGAGTTAGTATTCCAATTTAGTCACCGAAATTCATCCGTAAGAAAATTATTTTCTGCTTTTTCTTCAATTTTATTCGTGTAGATTTTTCGTTATTGCTAACTATTTTGGATAGCCTGTGGTTTGCTACAACCCAGCTAAGACAAATAATAATTTGAAGGGACAAATTTTAAGACTTTCGGTAAGCAATAATTACCTAATTTTTATATGAATTATGTTAATTAATTAAGGTGATTCATGGTGAATGAAATAAAAAATTTTAAATTATTTCGCTGCGTATGTATAAGATGCATGATTATTTTCTTATAATATTTTATAAGAATTCAATTCAAATGAATTCTATTTTAATATTTTTCATATTTGATAAAAATTCAATTTATTAGAATCACTTTTTAACAATTTTCATGTTTAGAATGAGATAATTTAAAAAATTCAATTCTTTTAGTCAACAGTCATTACTTGAAAACTATGAGATTCTGGATGAATTAAGTCAAGGGTAATTAAGTCACCAACCACTCACCACTCTGCATGTAAAACAAATAACAACATATAGGAAATGTCTTACTCAGAATTTAACCAGAATTAATTAAGAAATTTAGTTGCACAAAATTCATACCAGAATTAGAAATATTAAAATGAACCTGTCCTATTTGTACCAGAAATCTAGACAACCAAATGCAGGGGTTTTAGCACAATGAGGCCCATTTAATCCAATCTATAATACAAGGGGTCTGTAATAGAAAGCATTCATAGAAAACTTGAAGTACCAAACAAATAATATTAGTCTTTAGCAACTGTAAATTATCAACAGAACACAAACAACATATTTAGAATAAGCTTTCCTTGTCATTCAAATGTACTGTTATCATCATATTTAGAATAAGCTACTGATGAGAGGGAATGAACAAAAGCATACAATAGAAGGCTGATTGATACCCATGCCCATTAGATCCTAACCAATTTAAGAGTGAGCGCTAAAATTTGATTCTTACCGATATTGAATCCCTATCCTTAAAAAATAAAAAAATTAATGTAACCACTAATGTTAAAGACTTAAAAGTACATGTCTTTAATCTTCAGATATATAGTCTTCAACTGATTTGTCACTTCCAAAATTTGATCAATTAACACTACTGATAGACAAAGTTTAATTGTCAATCAATTCATAGCATAAAAGGCAGCTGATCATACTGATTCAATTTGTGCAACAATGACTGTAATATCATCATATTTGCCACCATCATGGGAGAGACCAGCCATCTTAGCATCTCTGGAAAAAGGAGAAAGGTAATCTTCGTCAAGAGAATTAAAAAGAGCACACTCTGCAATTCTCCAAGCTAATTGCTCTATGCATATCTCTGTTTTCTCCTCTGTTTGGTTCAAGATTTCGACAATCTCAGATGGGTACATATTATCAAACAATCCATCAGTTCCTGCAACAATAATATCTCCAGCTTGTACAGAAATCTTGTCTTCTTGAGCTAAAGAAGGAATATCACTACTGCAACTCCCCAATTGGTACGGATGATTAAAACCATGTTGCTGCACTGAAGATCTGTACACAGATTTCTTGTCTCTAAAAAGCATGAACCCACTATCTCCAAGATTTACAAAATGCAAGCAATTATCACTGTTAAGACTC
>CATKHJ010212777.1:0-12527 GCA_949750685.1 Vernicia montana | reverse complement strand
TTACAGATTTCAGCGATTGACAGAAAAATCTGATGTTTACTCATTTGGTGTTGTATTATGCGAAGTATTATCTGCTAGGCCTCCGGTGATTCAGTCAGAGGAATATCCCATTGCAAGCCTAGCAGAGTGGGCAAGGCAAAGCTACCGCAAAGGAAAATTTTGTGACATAGTTGATCCATATTTACAAGGAAAGATTGCGCCTGATTGCCTGCGAAATTTCGCTGAACTTGCAGTAAGTTGCTTACGTGAAAAAGGAATGGAAAGACCATCAATGACTGATGTGGTTTGGGGCCTTGAATTTGCATTGCAATTGCAAGAAACTACTACTGAGCAGGGCGAACATCAATCTGAAATTGAAATTGATATAGAGATGCCCCTAAAAGGGTCTTCCGTTGTTGATAGCAGTGATGATTTGTTCAGCAGTGGTAGTGGACTTGTGATAGGTTCTCGTCTTAGTGGAATGACATTAACAAGTGGCAGTGATGAACAAAGTTTTCTCAGTAACAATTCTGAGAAAGTAATGTCTGAAGCTGTATTTTCCGAAATCATGAACCCAAAAGCTCGATGAGATAGATTCCAGTTAGCTTAATTACTATAAAGTAATTAGTGTAAGAATGATAATTTTCCTTTGTATTTCTGTCTTTCATCTTATAATTACTTTATAGTAAGAATGATTTTCTTTTTCTGTTTTTGTTAATTGGGTTATGTACTGTTAAGGGAGCATTCTTTTATATTGAATGATTTGATATCATATTTAACAAGAGTTAAGAAAAATTAAAGAATAATTTAGCATTTACTTAGTCTGTGATAAGTAAAACAAGTTGATTTCTTTTTATTGGTTTTTAAAATTTTTCACAAAATAATGCAGAAATTGCCTAATTTATGAACTGAACCCTATAATCAAAATCTAATTAATAAAAGGAGAAGCAAACTCACTTGCCACCTAAACTAACTTTTGAAATTAGTTGTATATTTTCTTTTCTTGTTATTCAAGAGTTATATGTAAAAGGAATTAGTACTTGTTTGCTTTAGTTTTTAATATTAAGATAGAGACTTAGGGTTGTAATCGAGCCGAGCTTTAGAATGTTCAGGCTCGGCTCAATATTTTTTTTTTTTGAACTCGAGTTTTGGATCGAATTTGAAATCATGTTCAAATTTGATTCGTTTAATCTCGAGCCGAGTTTGAGTTTGACTCGAACTCAACTCGTTAATAAATTATAATTCAGCTAAACTCTAGTTCGATTCGTTTTGAAATTTGTTTATAATTTATTAAAATACTCAACTTTTTAAATATTTCTTTCTAATAAAATAATTATAAAAAAAAATACTTAAAACTAACATAAAAGCAAACGCATCCAATTAATGAAAAAAAAAAATCCAATCATAAAATTGAGCATTACATATATTACAAAGATATTACTCTCTCCATTCCTTTTTATGTGTCATTTTTTATTGTTTCATAAAGATTAAGAAATAACTAATTACGTTAAATTTCAAAAATAAGATGACTAAATTACATTTATTGATTATAGAGTAATAGATAATATATGTATTATTTATAGAATAGATGATAAGGATATAATTGGAAAAAAAAATTAAAGTATTATTGGTTTTTTAAAATGACAAATATTTTGAAAAAAAAAATCATTCAAAAAACGTCAGATAAAAAGAAATGGAGAGAGTAATTAATAAAAAAGATATTTTTAAAAATTAGAATATTAGATTACATAATAAAGAAATATTATATTATATTAATCAAGAGTATATATATTTTAGTCAAATTAAATTACCAAAAAATTTATAAGAGTATTAAAATATATTTTTTGGATGTCAAAATTATTAAGTTAATAATAATAATAATAATCAAATTGTTCACGAGCTTATTATTATCAAGCTGTTCACAAACCTATTAATCGAGTTTGTTCGTAAACTTATTATCGAACTGTTCACGAGCGTAATCAAGTCGAATTTTATTTTGCTCAAACTCGACTAATTTATTAATCGAATTTTAAAGTAAGGTTCAGGTTTAACTCATTTATAAAACGAGCAGAAAGCGAATAAGCATTTATTGAGTTAAATACCCAACTACTCGCAAATATCTTGATTCATTTGCAACCTAGAAAGAGTAAGATATAGAACTGTATACTAGCCTTTGTGTATTGTAATAAATTTCACTTCCTTGGTTTTATTAAAGAGAAACCATTCATATATATCAGAATTTAAAGTTTTGCAAACGTGGAAAATACCTTCTTTTTTTTTTAATAATCCAATCCCAAATTAAATTAAATTATGATTAATAAGTTGGATTGTGTATTTTCATTAGTATGCATGTACTCCTAATTATTAAAGAGTTAAATGTAAAATAATAATTACTTTTATTAGCATAAAGTGATTAAGCATATTATCATTAATTCATTTATCTAATCTGATTATAAAAAAAAAAATTATTCATGTCAAAATTAAGAGATATATAATGTTTGTTTGTGTTGCTTGGTGTCTCTCTTGGTTGTATTGTCGGTAATTTTCATAGTGCTTTCTGCTTATTGCTATTGGTTGTATTGCAGGCCTGGGTTTGCCCAGTTTTTTTTTTTTTTCTTATTTAATTTTATATCTTTTGCTTATAAAAAAAAAATGTTACCTGTTTTATAGTTCAAATATCAAATTATAATTAATAATTTGATATTTGAACTATAAAACAACCTTATTTACTAAGTAAATTCTATTATTATTATTATTTTTATTTTTATTAATGCTAAGGTTGTATTCACCTAACTTTATCTTTTAGGAGTCCATGAATCTCTCATAAATTTTATTCCGCACATTGGAAATTTGTGAAGAATGAAAAGCAAGGGATATTATAATTAATTTGAACTCTAATTTTTTTCACCTATTATAATATAATATAAGTCAAGTATTCATCAATTATATTAAATTACTAAATTTTTGTTGTTAAAAAGTTACATGTAAAATAATAATTATTAAATTTCCATCAACAAATGTAGAGGCATTATATTTATTAATTTAGCTATTGAGTGTCCAAAAATTTAAAAGTTCAAATCAATATTTTCTCCTTCCTTTAAGAATTTATTAAAAAAAACACTGAAAATATGAGGTGGGATGACCATTCAAAGCTTTACTTTCTTCTCAAGAGTCAACATTAAAACTATGTTTAGTTTATGAAATTGATTAAAGATAGAATAGTTATTATGTAATAATTAGTTATTCTTTATTTTGGTTCAAATTTTAGACAAAAAATATTAATTCCATAAAATAATAATTCCACAATTTTTATAGAATATATATTACACAAAAAATTTAAAAATTTGTATTTTTTTTATACTATGAAATAGAGTGTTTTCATTTTTACCCTTAAAAAATTGTTGGCAAGTCAAAATTCACCACTATTACTTTTTTTTTTTTTTTTTGCAGATTTTCATTTTTATTTTATATATATATATATATATATATATTATTGTTTATTTTAAAATTTTATTTATCAGTTTTTTATAAAAAAAAATTTGAGTAAATAAAATAAAAAAAAAATTTAAAAAAAAATTTATTTTTTTTTATTTTTAAGTCAAATAAAAATTTTATTTATTATACATTTAAATTATTTATTAAATAAAATTTGATAAAATTACAATTAATTTTAATAATGAAATTAATTTATATGGAATAGAATACCTACCCTATCCTAAAACCATGCTATTGGTTTCAAATTGAATTATATAAATCATTTAACATTTCGATTTGTTAGCGATGTGGGAATTCTCCCTTTGCTTGACGTGCTAGCACCTTAAGCTGATCCACTTGGGCCGTGCTTCCTTCTTTATGCTAGTGTACCAATAAATCTTGTTTATATTTTGTGTATACACCAACTCAATCACATAATAATATTTAAAGTAAAAAAAGGATGAATGTCTTTTTATTAGGTAAAAAAAAATAATATAAATGTCATATTAATTAAATTCTTCTTTACCTATTATTTTGGGTGTCTTTTTACAGAAGCATGTTTTGACACATCAACTAAATTTGCAAATTTTGTTGCAATAATTTTTTCTCATCATATGAAGTCTGTGTGGTTTGCTAATTTTTTTTTTTTTTTTTGAAAGGAAAAAAAATAGAGTAAGAAGAGAAACAACATAATTAACTATCTTGACTTCAACAAATTTTGTTGTGAGCCATTGGTTGATAATTTATAATTAAGTTATTCTTTGTGGCATTGTGCCCTATGCTCAACTTGGAAAAAGAGATGGCGATCATTTGAGGTACCCACAAAACATTAAATTTAATTTTCTAAAATTAATTAAAGGCATTCAAATCCTTCAATAATAACCTCATGTCAACGGTAGAATCTTTCTTTTTCTTATCTTAATTTCTTATCCTTTATTTTATGAATGATGTTGCTAAGTGATAAGGAAAAAATTAAGCCTTAAGAGAATTTGGACTCTAGAGTTTTGGACCTTTAAGAATACAGATCTCTCAAATAATATAATGGGCTCCACTCAAAGAGAGAGCTTCAAGTCGAAGAGTAAGTTCAAGAGTGCTGCCATCCGAAGAGCTTTACTTCTTTCATTGTCCAAATTCAGTATAGAGGACATCCGAAGAACTTCAATCGAAAGAGCTCATTCATTAATGACTCAATAAGCCTCTCGAAAAAACTCCTTCACCCTTCACTGACATACATTCTACATCATTCCAATGATATCATCAACCTGACGTGAAACGTAATAGCCAAGCATGATAAGGCATACAAGTTCACCTGCCTTACCTACAAGTTCAGCTGCCTCGTAGGCTGCCTTGTAGGAGAAGGGGACTTTCCTGAGAAGATACCTACTCACTCTTCTTCTTGGCATTATAAGGAGAAGACAAGTGTTACTTCTTCATTCCATCAAAAGATATCTCTATTCAGTCAGGTATAAAAGGCTATCTTGTATGTCCATGCAAGCTTAGCTGACTCTTCATATTCTTATCTCTTTCTCTCACTTACAAAAAAGCTTTAAGCTTTAAGAACAATCTCATTCCATGGCTAACTTGAGCGTCGGAGTTTCATTCACAGGCTAAGGCCTGAACTCCTTCACTTTCTTGTGTTTTGCAGATCAATCCATAAGTCAATCCATCAAGCTTTTTCAAGAATCCAGCCTCTTTCCTCTTAATTAAAATATCTGAGCGTATCAGATTGGCGCCATCTGTGTGAAAGAGCAAGCATAGCTGGGTTCTCTAGCACCAATGATTTCTTTCTTTCTTTGAAGATAACTAGTTTGGCTTTCCTTTTCTTGTTTTTGTGACCAAGAATTGAACTCCACCAAAATCAAAAAATATCCTGCAAAAGACTCAAGAATCATGCCTTACCGTGAAGAAGAATTACTACCTCCACAAGATCCAGGAACGTCCATGTAAAAGGTTCCAAATACTTCAACAAGCCAAGGTTTGTCAGAAATTCCATCCATAACTGCTCCACCGCCTTTGCTCCCACCCATGCAAAATTCTCAGGTTGCTTCTGCCGATTTGGCTACGTCCTTGCAATATTTAAGTACTCTGATACCACAAAACATTCCAACCCATCAAACTGTTGTTCTAAATATATCACCACCAGTTGATATCTCATCATCCTTACAATGGTTTAATTCTATTATCTCACATCTATCTTCCACAACACAAACCTTAGCCACCGTTCATAAACAAACACCTTCTCCTCCAGTTCCTGATGCAACTACTGCTTCAGAACATGTTATAGAACGAAAAACAAATAAATCCTTGATTCATAAACCTAACACTCATTCTGTGGATAATGTAGAAAAAAGTCAAGTAAAAAACTGAAATCTAAGATAGTAAGTCTTGATAGGGATGAAAAAGATGATGGGGTTATCCTTTCTCCTCAAAGGGATGGAAGGCATGAACATGAGAACTGGGGATTGTTTCAAGATGAAGGGCGATCCCAACATGCCAATGACAATAGAGGAGAACGAAGCAACCAGAGGAAAAATGATAAGTTAGAAAAAGATAAGAACAAACAGTATCCTAGCGGTGAAGGATACTCTAGGAAGGGGGAAGAGGAGCAGGAATGTCTCAATCAATCTCATCACATCATAAAAAACATAAAGGTCAACAGAGTCAAAAAGCTACCAGTCAGCACAATCCAGAATTAATAAGAGAAGCAATGAAAAAAAAATTTGAGGAGATGGGTGGCGATAGAGAAAATAAGGTAATGGATAAAATTTTGGTACTTGCTTCAAAATCGCCTTTTGTAAAAAGAATTAGCGATTATAAAATGCCAGAAAAATTCAAACCACTAACTATCACAAGATATGATGGAGAGTCAGATTCGAAGACTCATGTGATGGATTACAAACACACTATGGAATTGCAAACCACAAGCGATGCAATATTATGTAGGGCCTTTCGAGGATCCTTGAAGGGAGCTGCAACAAGGTGGTTTGACAGATTAGAAGAAGAAAGTATAAGTTCTTTCAAGAAGCTTGGAGAGAACTTTATCTATCAATTCGCTGCTAGTATCCCAACAGAGAAAAGAACTCAGTTCCTGGAACAGGTAGTTCAAGAAGATAATGAACCTCTTCGAAATTATGTGGCACATTTTAATAGAAAAGTTTTGAAGGTGACAAAGCTAGATCAATCTAAGGCTGTCGAAGCACTCCAAAATGGTACCATTCATAAGGGTTATTTCAAAGCTCTGAGTAGACATGCACCCCAGTCTTTAGAAGAAGCGATGGCCATAGCCCAAAAGTATATCAGGCAAGATGATGCTTACAATTATAGTTCCATTTCGAAGGGAAAATGGTTTGAAGTTCCTAATCCATCGGAGATTCTCAAAAAACAGAAGAAGGAAAACGAATAGATCCCATTGGTGGAGAGGAATGAAAAAGATACTAACTTCATACAAGAGGTCCGGGAAGACCTAGGCAACCACGCTTCGATCCTTCAAAGTTCACACCTCTCATTGCAAGTCTAGCAGAGGTGTTTGCAGCATTCCAATATCAGAATATATAGATGAGACCCAAACCAATGAGGAGAGCTCCAGAGTTGAGAGATAAAACCAGATATTTTCTCTTTCATGATACTCATAGCCACAATACCAATGAGTGCAGATCATTTAACAAGGGTATCTTAGGAAGTTTTTAAAGGAACATAGAGTTGGTCGACAAGAGCTAGAAGTTATTCAAGACAAAGGCAAACAACCTGCGAATTATGGTTCGGTAGGTATAATTCATTGTCTAACTAGAGGACCTGTTCAACCTCTAATTAGTAAAAGAAAAACTAAGGCTTTAGCACGAAAACGCAAAGCACCATAATTTGTATTTTGCAATGGGGAAAAAATGTGGATGGATGAGAACGCATCAAACGCTTCGCACGCAAATCCCATGGCAATTCAAGCTATCATTACTAATTTTCTAGAAAAGAGAATTTTAGTAGATGATGGAAGTTCTGTGAATTTGATTACTATAGAAGCATACCGAAAAATGGGATTGAAAGAAGAAGATCTTGAAAAATTGAATAATCTTGTTCGCATACTGGACGGATCTGAAGTCCCATCAAGAGGAGTGATAAGACTACCTTTTACTATAGGCGTAGCACCAAAATGTGTTACTGTAATGGTTACTTTTGTAGTTGTTCAAACACTGCTAGCCTATAATGTCTTAATGGGGCAACCATTATTATATGCACTGGATGCTTCAGTCAATATCAGGAGATTAAATATGGTAATTCTGAAGCCATCAGAGGGAGAATTCAATGTGTATGGAACTCATACTAACGAAGCAAATGGGTCAAGAACAAATCAAAAGAAAAGAAAGCAATGTTTTAAGGAAGTGGCGATGGTTGAGATAAAGGCGAAGATAGGTGAATTAAAGCCATCTCAACGAACTAAGCCAGTGGAAGCATTAGAAAATTTCTTTGTTCAATAAGGGGACCCGAAGAGATTCTTGCTCATCAATTCCTCTTTAACCGAAGAACAAAATAAAGAAGCTCAACACTTCTTGAAGGAAAGCTTGCCTAGTTTTGCTTGGACCTCAGCTGAGATGAAAGGGATCAATTCAGAGATTATTACACATCAACTCAGTGTCAATCCTGATTTCAAGCCCATAAAGCAAAAGAAGAGATGCTTTGGAGTCGAAAGGCATGCCATTATTGATGGCAAAGTTGGCAAGTTGATGGAGGCAGGATTCATTCGAGAAGTATATTATCCTGAGTGGTTAGCCAATGTTGTCTTAGTAAAGAAACCCAATGGAACTTATCGAATGTCCCAACGATTCATTTCCGTTGCTAATGATCGACATGCTAGTAGATTCAACGGCTGGTTATAGTTTTTTATCTTCACTAGATGCGAAGCAGGGGTATCACCAAATCAGGATGCATCCTGATGATGAAGAAAAAACATCCTTTATCACTGAGAAAGGCACTTACTGTTACATGTCCATGCCCTTCGGTCTCAAAAATGCCGGAGCCCCCTATCAACGTCTTATCAACAAGATGTTCAAGGACTTGTTGGGTAAGAATTTGGAGGCATATGTTGATGATATGATAGTTAAGAGTAAGAGCTTCGAAGATCATATTCGAGACCTGTTGGAAGTGTTCACAGTGATGAATGAGTATGGAATGAAGTTGAATCTTGAAAAATGTGCTTTCTTTATTAAAGGGGGAAAATTCCTCGGGTTTATAGTAAGCGAGCGAGGAATATAACCAAATCCAGAAAAAGTGAAAGTCATTCTTAACATGTCACCCCCGAAAAATATGAAAAAAGTTCAAAGACTGACCGGAAAGATAGCAACCCTCAATAGATTTTTGTTCCGATCTGCAAAGAAGTATATGCCTTTCTTTAAAAAATTGAGAAAGACAGATACTTTTAAATGGACAATGGAATGCGAAGTAGCCTTTGAACAACTTAAAGCTTTTCTTAGTTGTGAACAGATTTTGAGTAGACCGTTGCCTGGAGAACAAGTCTTGATTTACTTATTTGTTTCAGACCAAGCAATAAGCTCAGTGCTAATACGAGAAAAAGGCTTCTCACAAAAGCCAATCTATTATTTCAGTAAAGTTCTACAAGTAGCTGAACTGAATTATATTCCAATCGAAAAGCTTGCTTATGCTTTACTCTTGTCTACTAGGAAATACAAAGTTTATTTGCAAGCTCATCAAGCAGTAGTCATAACGAATCAACCACTTCAAATAGTCCTTCATAAGCCAGAAACTTCAGGTAGAATGTTATGTTGGTCTGTTGAATTGAGCCAACATGGATTGCAGTACAAACCTCGATCAGCTATCAAAGCCCAAGCTTTAGCTGATTTCATTTCAGAGTGTTCTTTCTCAAATACAGTCCACCCCATCGATCAAGCCACATCGCCTGAAGTTGTTAGAGAAACTAAATCAATCACAACATCAGTTCCACAAAGTTCCTCCTGGGAACTCTATGTGGATGGGGCAAGTAGTACTGGAAGCAGCGGAACAGGTATTGTGCTACGAAAAGAAAATGGTTTTTTGCTGGAATATGCTTTGAGACTAGATTTTGCAACTACAAATAATACAGTTGAATACGAAGCAATGATTCAAGGATTATTGCTTGCTGATTGTTTACGGTTAGAAGCTCTTAAAGTCTATAATGATTCTCAATTAATCATTGGTCAAATTAAGGAAGAGTTTGAAGCAAAAGATGAAAATATGTTGAAGTACTTAGAAAAGACCAAAGCCTTAGTGCAGAAAATGAAAGATAGAGAGGTTGATATTCAATTCCATAAAATCCCTCGAATTGACAATTGCCGAGCATATAGCTTCAGCAAACTGGCAGCTACTCATCCAATAAAGCTTCCTCGAAGAATCTTCATGGGATCATTAACCCATTATAGTATTCAAGACAGCGAAGAGGTTATGCAAGTTGACGAAGAGCCCAATTGGATAAACACCATCAACGCCTATTTGGATAAAGGAGAACTTCCTGCAGATCCTAAAATGGCAAGAAAGGTACAATATTAGAGCGCTCATTTTTCATTACATGATGGAACTTTGTACAAAAGAGCCTATTCACTACCATGGTTGAAGTGTCTCAAGCCTACAGAAGCGGATTATGTACTTTGGGAGATACATGAAGGATCATGTGGCATGCATATAGGTGGTAAAGCTTTAGCGGTAAAGGTGATCAGACAATGATACTTTTGGCCAACAATTAAACAAGATGCAATCAAGTTGGTGCGAAAATGCCCTCTTTGTCAAAAATATGCTCGTAATAAATACACTCCAGCTGCAGAGCAAGTTCCGATCACGGGCTCTTGGTCGTTCGCTAAATGGGGAAATGACATCTTGGGAACTTTACCAATGGCTTTGGGTCAAAGGAAATTTCTACTTGTAGCTGTGAATACTTCACCAAATGGATAGAAGCAGAAACACTTGCTACCATCACATCAGAAAAGATCATCAACTTCCTAAGGAGAAATGTTTTGTATCAATTTGGAGTTCCATATCAACTTGTCAGTGATAATGGAAAACAATTCGATAATGCTAAAGTACAAGCTTTTTGCAATGGTCTTCAGATCAAGCAACACTTCTCATCCATTGCTCACCCATAGTCAATTGGGCAAGTTGAAGTGGTTAATTGAACTATTCTACAAGGGCTGAAGAAACGGTTATGTCACGACCCGACTCTAGGAGTACGTGACCGGCACTAGGGTACGGGAATGCTTAAGGCTTCCAGAACCCATTGTCAGCCTGACATGACTAATCAATCGAAAATATATCGTTAAATCATCAATCAAGGAGAAAAGGCCCACATGCCAACAGAACCTATATCAACATCATGATGTATCCATCTGATCACATCTCAAAATACCATCAGATTTCTGTCTGGCAGAATATCTCATCATGACATATGACAGTCAACAGATACCAACATGCCATAATATAACAAATACAAACTCAGTTTACTATAATTACAGATTTCTAAAATTTTAATATAATACAGATACAAATTAATATAAAATTCACTGATGGAGGAAATAGCAGGGAAACTCAACAGTAACAAAATAACTAGGCTCATCCTACAACCTGAAAAAAAGTAGTAAGACATGAGTGAGCGCCTCAGCTCAATGAGTGATACCAACCAATATATAATCCTGGTGCTCTAATATCAATCTAGCATTTATGCTCATGCTATGTGCCATGTATACAAATAATCAAATAATCTCACACAAGGATGGGAATCAGTCCACAAGAATCACACTATACAACAAATCTAGGGAGCCGATCCCCCTATCCTGACTCTCTGAAACCAATTACTGTCACTTTAAAAATCCAATACATAGGGTACCAACTGTCCCTGGCCTAAGCTATGCAGCGACCCGACTAGCAGCAGCGAGTGATGAGCAAGCTCCTAAGCAGTCATACACCAGTCATAGCTCATCTAATCATAATCATCATCCAATCATAATCACAATCCTAGGTGATCCTTGTGTCATCCCAATTCCATCCAGCATCCACAAATAATTATGCAACACATAATTAATGAAACATTCACATACATGTGCTAAAATGCTCAATTATTATTTATAATGCATAATTATATACATATATTCATACGGTAAATGTAAATGCATGGAAAACAATAAAATATACTAGAATCACTCACAACACAGGTGTAGAAAATCAAACTCGATTAATGACCGAGACCTGGGGCTGCAGAAGATGGTCCTGGACGATCTAGAAAATACAGCATTAACAGATTATCAGAATAAGAATTTAATAAAAATTAAATATAGACACATCCTAAGACCGTGGAGAAATCTACTATAACATTGGCAGAGTTTCCCCCAGAGTAGACCCGAATCCTCTTGAAACTCTGACAACATATTCAACCTCGAAATATTTAATATTCAACTGGGCTTCCAATAACAATTCTTAAAATTAAACTCCAATAATATTATATTATTCTCCAAATAACTCTAAAATAATATAATTACCATTAATTAACCAAACTCATAAATAATTCCAATATACCAAAATAAATAATTCTAACATTAAATTAATCATCAGAGATTAATTTCGGACTACCGGGTAAATTCACCGGAGAGTCGCCGGAAAAGTCACCGGAAAATATCAACGGTGTCGGATAACGGCGAAATTGGTGTCAACGGATTCATATCAAAACGTAGATGCCGGAAATATATACTCTCCCTCACTCGCCGGAGATTCGCCGGAAAATGTGTCGTAAGGTCGGTAATCTCACCGGATTCAGGTTAAAATTCAAACGTTCACCAAAAATTAGCAAATGAGACATCAAATCGAAGCTTAAAAAAAGAGGAATTCAATGGTACCAGAATCGGCGAGATCGAAGCTCGAAATCGATCGAAAAAGCTCTCAGAAGATTCTCTCTTTCTCTCTCTCTGTCTCTTTTTCCGTTCTTTGCAGCAACATAATATATGTATAAATAATACTAACAACAATAATATATATATATATATATATATATATATATATATATATATATATATATATATATATATATATATATATATATATATAATAGT
>CATKHJ010212742.1:0-28358 GCA_949750685.1 Vernicia montana | reverse complement strand
AATTTATTGGTCAAGTACATTCAAATATTAAAAGAGATATGTATATTTTTTTGGGTCGAATAATACTTGAAGATAAAACATAAATCTCAAATGTAATTCACTTTGAATTTTTAATTAATAGCGCGTCTAAATATATCATAATGATAAGTGTAAATATATATAAAATATTTGAAGATAACAAAGATATTGACTAAATCAGTCAATTAAAATTTATAAAATGAAAGAAATTAGTATTTGGTAAATTTGAGTGAATGAAATAAAATGTAAGAAATTGAACTAAAATAGTTTCAATCAATCAATCAATATGAATATTGTATTTTTTCTAAAAAATGAATGTCTTTCTTTCATGCTTATAATAAATGTCTTTTCATTTTCATAGACATTGAATTATTCATCATTTGATGGTTTCTCCTATTAGAATATAAAAAAAAATAATATTAGTAGAAATTTTAAACATATATTAGACAAATAATATCATATATGTTCACACATAATCATCGCAAAAAAATAAACAACAATAGTATCAATCACAAGGATGAAGTTGTTGTAGGCAAAATTGAAATGGCAATTAAAAATGATTAATTGAGAAATAAAAACACTCCAACTTCCATATATCTTGACCTTTATCAAAAATGAAACTTCCAGCAAAAGCACTCCAATTTCTATATACCTTTTTAATAATTTTTTCTTTTTGTAGCTCAAATTATATTAATACATTATACATAAAAACCAAATTAATAATAAAAAAAAAATAACAAACCCCATCATAAGTGTATATTGTGGAGAAAGAGATCCATTACAAAAACCTAGGATTTTTTTTTACTAAAAAACTCAAGACTTAAACTATTTATTTTATCTAACATGGGAAACAAAATAGAAAAACTAAACCACTTAGCCAATTTCATCTCTGAAAATAACTGCTCCATTTGTTCAAAGTAAACAATAATGATATCACTTTGTGCAAAATAATAATAATAATAATAATATCACTATTTTCAAGATCTTTTAGACCTATACTCACACGCTTCTTTTGTATTAAATATTTTCCAACCGAAACTGCCTAATCTAATTTAATCTATAATATCTATTTTTGTTTTCAAAGAAATCGAAATTGAAAATGGCGATCCTCACATCTCAACTTTAAGGCAAGTACAAGGGTAAGGGATTAACCGTATAAGAGATATTTTTCAAGTTAGGAACGGTTTTTTTGCAAGAAAATTTTTTATACCATATAGTTGTTATTTTTTCTCCTTTTTTAGTTAGTTTTGACATTTTCCCTAAATTTAATTCGTTTGGTGGACTTTTCCTTCAATTAGTATTTATTTTCCTTTTTGATAAGATTATTATTTTTTCAAGGTTTTAATTCATATATCAAATTTTGAATTTTGAATTTTGAACTTTGACATTATTATTTTTATATCATTAATAGGTCAACAAATTAGTCCTATATCATTTAATAGCTGGATATTTCCTCCCAATTGCCTACTGAGACAGTCCAATTATAACTTTGGAACATAAAATTTATATTTAAAATATAATTTAAAAACAAAAATGAGATTTAAGATACGCCAAAAGTGCAATTTTCCATTAACAATTATGCCTTTTACTCAAAGAAGACTCAATTACACTCTTTAACTATAAAATTGGATAAATCAGGCCCAAGTATAATAACGGTTCAAAACGGAAGCGTTAGTGAATTGAAAAAAGTTACTTTTGTTCAGACATAAGAGCCCACTTTTGTTTACATTAAAAATGGGTATGGTTCAATTTATCAAAGATAGATATGGTTAGATAATCAAACTGTCATGTGTCTATTAATTTATATCTTGTAAATATATCTTTAATATTTAGCTAAAAATATAAATTAACATTTAATATTTTTTGAGATACGGATATGTTTCTAACGTTATAAAAATAGGATAAAGCGCTCATTCTTTTTATTACTTTCATTATATATATATCTCTCTCCACACTTTTCCTTCCTCCTTTTTTTTTTTATAATTTTTTTTCTTTTTTTTTCTTTATTTTTTTTAAAACTTATATTTTATATTTACCTATAAAATATTTGTATATGTATATACATATAATTTGATTTTTTCCATTTATTTTGTATTTATAAGTTTATATAATGATAGTTGTAATTTTTAATAAAATTTAATTATATTATTAAAATATAGGATAAAAATTTATAAATAATTAATTATGATATTGAATAAGTACACTCTAAAATTTTTCTAAAAAATATAATGACGTAAAAATAAATAAACCATGTAACTAGTTTTTATCAAAAGTTATTTAGAATTTTTTTTTTTTATCATTTTTCAAATAATTTTTTTAAAAATAAAACTAGTTATTTCATTAATTTATTTTCACGTTATTATGTTTAAAAAAAATAGAATGTACTTATTCAATGTCACAATTAATTATTTTTAAATTTTTATCATATATTCTAATAATATAATTAAATTTTATTAATAATTACAACTATCATTATATAAACTTATAAATAAAAAAATAAATGGACAAATAAAAAATAAATGGAAAAAGTCAAATTATATGGATATACACACACAAATATTTTGTAAGTAAATGTAAAATACAAATTAAAAAAAAAACAAAGATAAAGGAAGGACAAAAAAAAATTTTTTAAAAAAAAGGAAAAGTATGGAGAGAGAGAGAGATAATGGAGGTAACAAAAATAAGGGGCACGTTGACCCATTTTTGTAACGTTAGAGGCATATCCGTATCTCGAAAAATATTAAGTATTTGATCTGTATTTTTAGCTAAATATTAGGGGTATATTTGCACCTTGTCTCATTAATTTATTAATTTTAATTTTTTTTTTTTTTTTACTTTTTCAACTTATTAATATTAATTATATTATTAAGTTTTCAAACTACCTGCAACCTCAACAATTTGTTCACATCCATGTTATTTCAACCGAATTAATTTGACAAAAACCAATCTGCTAGTATTTCTTTTACAAGATACTGAGGTTTAAAATGGCTATTTTCAATTCTCAATAAGCCCTTTAGAAGTATATGAAATCAAATTTGACCAATAAATAATTTTATTTTCATTGCTAAACAAAGACAATGTTTCGATCTCAACTTTATAGCTGCTTTCATTTTGATCAAACAAATGCATACATGAACAGACTATGAGATAGAAATTAAGAATTGCTTGAAACCATTTATTTCTCTGTTTCTCTCTTTACAAAAAACCAATTGCATATGCCACAACAAAATTGGAAAAAAAAAATTGATCCAGTTTCTAGCTTAGAGACCCAGAAGTCAAGATCCAATCTTTCTACCTCAAAACCATAAGAAAACATCAAAACCCAAAAACCTAACAAATATATCACCAACACAATAAAGAAAAAGAGAAAATTAGTCGAGTACCAACAGGGACATGATTGATTGCGATGTTGGTACTGTACAGAGCCTGCTGATAGCTGAGTGAATATGATTTGTTATGAAAATTAAAACTTATGAAAGTTAATCATAAAAATTAAAACTTGAAGTCCATGAAATTTGTTAAAGGGAGGAGGCGGAGGAGGAGAAAGAAAAAATGGGCCCTTATGTCTGAATAAAAACAACAATTCCTAATTTACTAATGTATCTGTTTTGGACCGTTATTAATTAAGCCTGATTGAATTAATTTTATCAATTAAAGAGTGTAATTGAGCATTCTTCTTCGAGTAAGAAGGTGAAATTAAATTTAAAGGCAAAGTTAAGAGGGAAATTACACGTTTGGTTTTTAGATAGGATGAAAATAAAATAAAGGTAGACATAACAGAATGTATTAAATGGACCTTTAGGCTTTGGGCCTAAAGGAGAGGCACAAATGGGCAACTAGCCACATGGAAGATACTGCTTTTTTGCCCTTTTTTTCGCTTTAACTTCTTCTTCTTTTTCTTTTTTCTTTTTTATTATTTATTATTATCTTCTCTTTTTCTTATCTTGAGGATGAGTGGCGAACAAAGTGTTGTATGTGCCACTGTTTTCAAACTCGGCTCGATTTTAAAATAAATAAAAATAGAGAATTATAAATCAGATATTTAATTGGAGTTAAATTAAAATTTTAAATAATATCATATATTTATTATTTATATGTTAAAAAAATATAATATACATATAATTAAAATTAATGAATATTACTATAACAATTAATAAACATTACTTAGAATAAATTATGTTAAATTAACTTATTAAGTAACCATTTTGAGACCTAAATTTGGGTGAGTTCCACTATTTGATAGTGGAAGATCTATTCAAATTTGTGCTCTTCTATGTAAAAAATATGAATTTGAATATTCATGGGTTCAAAATGGTGAATGGGTGAATGATAATTTAAAATTCAAAGTAAGCTCTATACTAAGAAAAATGAGTTATCTCACATCGGAAAAATGCAAAATTGGAATGATCTATATATTTAAAGCTCCTACTTTTAATGCTAAAAAAGTAGCCAAGAAAATTTTTTATCCACGGTATTGATATTAGGTTCAACGTGTAAGCGCGCGACCTGCGTACACGAATGTCGGATCAAAATGGGCTGGCCCGTACCAACTTGAATTTTGCAATTTTTTTTTAATTTAATCAAATCACAAAGTTTTTTTATTTGGTCCAAATTATTATTATTTTTTTAATCCAATCACAAAAAAAAAAATTTCCTAGCCCGGAAAAACCCGACCAGGTCACTGTTTACCTAGCCGGGCTGCCGGATTTTTCCTGATTTTCACTCTAGTCGGGTATGTGGTCTGAACCGAACCGATCTGACCTCCAATTCTTGATTTTTTCAATCAAACCGACCAGGCCTGGTCGATTCTTAAAACTATGGTATTGGCAACTTGGCTTTTTTGGGTTTGTACAAGCGAGTCTTTGATTCAATATTATGAGATTGATTTCAAAATTTAATGTTATTGAAATCGCCTCAAAACGTAAAGATTTTAAATTCGGTTCTCAATTAAAATTAAATTTTAAAAAAAATGACTCTTTGGGTTAGTACACTTGAAGCAAGAGCAACATTTGAGAGAGGATTTATATACTAGTAAGGCATATAATTTATTTTAATAGTTTTGAAGTGGAAGTTACTAAAGGAATGTAAATGCTAAATGGTTAGGTTGGTCGTGCAATATAAAATTAATGATCAAAGCAAAATAATGAGTGGTTGGAACTTGTCACTTGTTATAGGACACCTAAAGTTGGTGATTTCAGTAAAGTATAAGTTTTTGGCATATGTTTCTAATTTAAGAATGAGGTTTCGTTATTATTTGTTCTTAAATTAAATCAAGAATATTGTATATAGATCATTTGATAGATTTATTATGGTAAACAAAAACTAACTTATAAAAAGAACATGATATATTATATACTAGTGTAATGCTCTTGCGTTACACGATTTATTTATATTTTTATATAATATTAATTTCTTATAATTCTAAGCTATACAATATTTATTTTTTTTATAATTTAACTAATATATCTAAAAAAAAGTTATGAAGTATTGAGAAAAAAATTTATAGAAATATAAATAAGTAAATAAATATAACTAAATATCAAAACATTTAATCGAAATTTGTCATTTTAATTCTACATTTTGTAATAAATTTTAATTTGCTATTAATTAAAGTTAATTATTCCCTCTGTCCCAAAAAATTTGTCCATTATTCTTTTTTAGGATGTTTCAAAATGCTTGCCCACTTTAAAAATAGATATAGATATTTGTCTATTTTATCCTTATTAATTGAAAAGTGTAATATTTATCTATTTTCAAAATTAATAAAAAATATAGTAATAAATAAGTATAAGTAGAAAAATATAATAAAATTTATGAGTTGACAAGTAATAAATAATTTTTTTTAAACTGTGTGAGAAAAGAAAGTGGACAACTTTTTTTGAAACGGATGGAATACTTAATATAAGTGCATATTTTACTATTTATATTTTAATGCTGGTAAATGCATAAATTATATTATTTTCAATCTTACTTGGTCAAATGATTGACTCTTGAAAATGGTTAGTTCTAATTAATGAGTTTTAGTTTAGTAATATTATAATTATTTCAAAAATTGTAAGATTTTTGAAATAATAATTAAATTTATTAACCTTAAATAAGTGATCTACTTATTGCTGTGGAGTAATTATTCAATAATAAACAAATTTAAAACTATATAAAAAACTTGGAGGCATAAAATTAGCTGATTGATTTCCAAGAGTAGTTATGTGATAGAGTAATTAATTATATTTGGTATGCATCAAACAGAATGAAAATTTGGTGATCTTCTTCATACCTAATATATTTTCATCGACTTCTTTCTCTCCTTTTTTTTTTAAATCACATGTATCTCTATATTTTTAGCGTGAGACTAATCATATTCGAGTTAAATATGATTATAAGGATGGTAAAATCTATTCCTACTGAGCATTTAACGCAACTGCATTCTCAAAATTTGAACTTAAAACCATAGTAAAATTAAAATAATCCACTTATCAATTGATCTACGCACTTGATTGTTGCATTGATTTCTTTCTTATAAGTTTGAAAAAACTCTGAAAAAAATAAAAAATAAATGGCTATTGCTCATAGTGTTGATTTTCATTTTTCCAAAGATTCAAATCTTTAAAATCCCTCATCTTTAAAATTTTTGAACTAACCATATTATAAGTTGTGTAAATTTAAATTGTCTATCAATGAATTTCAACAATATTATATTATCATTAATATATTTAATGATGATAAATTTAACTAAAACATGAATAAATTTAATGAAAGCTTTTGGGTAAAAGTTGCATTGCCTTCAATGTTGTCAACTCTATTAGGATAAAATAAAAGCATATCACTATCTTAATATAATTAAAAAGCTATTTTATTTAAATAAGATTATTATTCTACTAGAACAATCATGGCAAATTTAAAAAAAAATAAACATTATATAAACTCTATTAAATGAAAACGATGGTCTGAATTGACAAATGTTGATAATTTATTATAATAATTGTATCATTATCTTGACTAATATATCAAGCCTTAACCACAATTATAATTTATTTTTAAGAAATTAAATATATAAATTAATTATAAAATTTTTTTAGATCTATTTTAATATACACTTTGATCCATACTATTCTAAAATTAAAAATTGTAAACTTGATTAGTAAGAGAATTTGTTATTTTTTTAATGGTTAAAATTCGATTTTCAAAATCAAATTTAATTTTCAGTGAAGTGTAATTTGGTACGAAAATACTCCTAATTAACTGAAATAATAATAATAATAATAATAAGTTTTTCATCAACCCAGTAAGCTGATGTGTATTAGCCCAAACAGTCAAAACACTCACACCTGTATAGAAAACCTTAAAATATACTGTCTTGGTTCTTACCATAAATTCTAAAATTTAACTAAAGACACGGTAATAAAAAAAAAAAAAAAAAACACGGAAAAATAAATAAGATATAGTCATCGCTAATACATAAAAATAAAAAAAATAAATAAATAAATAAAAAAGTAGCCATTACCAATTTACCATGACCGACACTCTGACTCTAACATTAAGCCCTCTTCACGAGGAATCTAATGATGTGTTATTCCCCTCCAATACTCCCTCCTTAATCCAACGGCTCACATTCCTTCCTCATCTCAAATCTAAATCTGCACCGTCCATTCAGATCCATTACACAGAATATCATCATCCTCATCTCTCCCAGATCTAACCCACATAACACAGGCACACACTTTGCTCGCTTTCTCTCTCTAGAATCACCTACATTTTAGTGAGAGATAAGTTTTTCTAATACCCATTTTGCCCTTTAGGCCAGAGATGGTGGAGGCACAGACATGGACTACAAGGAGAATGAGCAATCCCAGGCTAGATGCCAACTCACCCACCGTGGCCACCACTGCTGCTGACCAAGTTCTTGATATTCCGGCAACCCCACCTGGTGATGTAAGAAACAATGCCTACTCTGCTGCTGGATCATATTTTTCTCCAAATATTTTAACAGCTATGATAATTGCATCATGGTATTTCTCCAACATTGGTGTTCTGCTTCTCAATAAGTACCTTCTTAGCTTCTATGGCTACCGCTACCCAATATTCTTAACAATGTTGCACATGATTTCTTGCGCTTGTTATAGCTATGTGGCTATAAAATTTCTTGAAATAGTTCCATTGCAGCATATTTTATCAAGGAGACAGTTTTTAAAGATCTTTGCTTTAAGTGCAATTTTCTGTTTCTCAGTTGTTTGTGGAAATACATCTTTGAGGTACTTGCCAGTCTCGTTTAATCAAGCAATTGGAGCAACTACGCCATTTTTCACTGCCATTTTTGCTTTCTTGATTACTTGTAAGAAGGAATCTGCTGAGGTTTACTGTGCACTTTTGCCTGTGGTTTTTGGGATTGTTTTGGCTAGTAATAGTGAACCTTTATTTCATTTATTTGGGTTCTTGGTTTGTGTTGGTTCTACTGCTGGGCGTGCTTTGAAATCCGTGGTTCAAGGGATTTTATTAACCTCAGAAGCAGAGAAACTCCATTCTATGAATTTGTTACTCTATATGGCACCAATGGCTGCTATGATTTTGTTACCATTTACCCTTTACATAGAAGGAAATGTGGCAGCATTCACAATGGAGAAAGCGAAAGGGGATACTTTTATTGTGTTCTTGTTGATTGGGAATGCAACGGTGGCTTATTTGGTGAATTTGACAAATTTTTTGGTGACCAAGCACACGAGTGCCCTGACTCTGCAAGTGCTAGGGAATGCCAAGGCTGCCGTGGCTGCAGTTGTTTCAGTCTTGATCTTTAGGAATCCGGTGACTGTGATGGGAATGACCGGATTCGCGGTTACAATCATGGGTGTGGTGCTTTACAGCGAGGCAAAGAAGAGATCCAAGGTTACAACCCATTGAAAGATAAAATTAAAAAGATTCATTTTGATTGCCACAAACACTGGTGCGGCTCTTTCTTCTCCTTTTGCTTTATTACTTTTGCTTTAATGTTCAATTTCAACTTAGATTTTTAATGGAAGGAAAGAAGAGAATTCGGATCAATTGGATTGTACAGAACAGTGGAACAAAAGGGAAAGGGTTATGCTCTTTTCCTCTTTTTATTTCTTTTTTGGCTTTGAATTGTTACTATTGGGATGGTTATGGAGAATAAAATTCTCTCTAACTTTTCCCTGTGTGTAACCTTATATCTTGAATTCTCTGCAATTGGAACACAAAAAGAACTGATCCAGATAATGATTTTCCAAGTGTTCTTATTGGAGAGAGAACAAAGTTCTCTCTTTTCATTTGTCAAATGTATTATCTATTGTTAAATTGGTATTTTCTCATTCTTTTTCAGTATAGCATATGTTTGTGCATGAATTTGGCATTCTTTTGGATTCGTTTCTGGGTTGGAAGCTATTTTGTCTTCTTTCTTTTTCTTGCTATGCTTGCTCGTGTCCTCAGCTAAACTAGCAGCAACCCTTTTTTTTGGCTGTTTGCCCTTAAGTATCCAAATTTTTGGGTGAGGGGTGTATTCAAGACTCCTGCTTTATTTGATCCCGTTTTCGGGTCAGGATTTCATGATATAAATTTTTTTAATCCTGATTAAAATTGAAGTTATGGTGCGTTTGGTTATCTAGATGCTGAATTTAATTTGATTGTACATCTCCTGAGGTAAACTGTGATGATTATTAGCAATCATGTTTTTACCTGGTGGAATAGGCCAATTTCTTGCATGGGCTGCCAATTCCCATTGGCATTTTGGATCTATTGAGAATTTCATGCATAAAATAAAGGACTCAGTTGTCATACTTGATAGCTTGAAGAAATCTTAATCAGCCTGCTGGCAAGCTTGTATATAAGCAAGCTGGTCATTAATGATGTTTTTGGTCACTTTCAAAGAAAGAGGATAGAACTTTTAACTATTCACATTGCCATTCATGTTTTGCTTCATTGTAAGATTCTAAATTTCTATTATGAAAAACTGAATTGATTTTGAGCAAGCAATTGTATCCAAGTTTTTGCCAAAATTTTACAATTACACTGCTGGCATAATAATTCGTGTTCGTCTAAAAATGTTATAATTCTTGTTTATCATTGTGTCAAAATTCTTTTGATTTATACACAAAACAGAACATTGCTTTTAGTTTCCAGATTCAGCTTGTTCTGTTTGATCTATTTCTCTCTTGATCTCTTCCATTCATTGTTCATTTAATTAGTAAATGCAGTGAATCTAAATTAGGTAATTTTAAATGATACATAAGGCTATTTTGATCTTCATATATGCCTTCTTTTTCCTTTACTTTTGGGTGCATATCAATAGGGTTTTTCTTATTGCTTCATCTACTAGTTATTATTGTGATATTTTTTGGGAACGTGTTGCAAATTCGTTGGCTGATTAGTACAATTGTTGAAAATTCTGTGTTAGGATTCAAATTAGGAGAGAAGATGACTTAATAATGACAGGATTCCATGTACCATGTGGATTGTTGCAATAGATGATAATTGATAAGAAACTGATATTTCATGGAATTTTGTCCTAAAGGAAGTGTTGTTATGTAGTAAGGGTCCAAGTAAAGGTTTGATTATTTTTATATGACTGATCAAATTGACAATTATGTGTTAAAAAGAATATGCAGCACCCAGGTGCGTGTTGGTTCACTTTACCTTGAAAGTGACCAATTTTAACATGAAAGCTGAGTCTGACATACACATTATTCATTTTAAGCCAAAGGCTTTTCTGCTTTTGGTTAAGATGCCTCTGTTCTCTGTCACAACAACAAAATACTGTTACGTAATTGCTTTGTATTTATGCCTTTTTGGTAAACTTTTCTGGGCAGTGAACTATATGCATCATTATGGACATGAAAATTTCTGTACCTGCTTCAATTTTTGTGGTTGTTACAACTTCCTTCTCAACCTTAGCTTAGGTTAATACTTATTGTTAGTTGAATGGAAAGATTTTAAAATATATATATATATTGACTCTTCTTTATATTAATTAACAAGGAGAAGTGCACCAAATTAAAATACTTAAGTATAGTTAAGCTACATGGGTAGTGTATGGGTCCTTTTCTCATGAGGTAGGTGTTGATATCATGGAAATGGTAGACATTTTTAACCCAAGTTGATATTATTTGACACTCTCTTTAATTATACAACATCAACAACTTTAAATTTCCATGAAATCCGCATCAAAATTAGGGGAATTAATCAACCCTTTTAAGAATTAGTTTTTGAATTTAATCACATTATTTTCTTCTTCTTTTTTAAGAACAAAATTTAAACCCATTCGTTCATTACATATATGATATCTACACACTAAACGACACTGTAATTGTTGACCAACGACACTGATGTTTAGGCCCTTGCTGGCCGGTAAAAGTGGGTATCACATCTTGTCTTTTATATTAAATATTATTATTTCATAATGTGAATATGGTAATTAACTTATTTTAATTATCTTAATTATGATTTAATTGTCAAATTATCATTGAAAATTCATAACGAAATAGTTGACGTAAGAATTTCCTTTGGTGCCACGGCCACCAAATGTGCAGATTTGCTAAAATCATTGGACAAGTTGGATTGATGTTTTTGGGACTGCTGCTGGGTCACTGGACTTAATGCTGGATTTGGAGCTTTCTTTTTGTTGCTACTCATACTATACAATTTTTAGTTTCCAATTGGAGTCCGTATACATTCAATAGTGAACTCTAAGGGGTTATGCTAATAATTAAAATTTAATTGGTTTTAGTTTAGTGGTATTAACATCGAGTATGTGAAGTTTCGAGTTTAAGTTTTTATTTGAAGTTAAATCAAAAAATAAATAATTGAAATTTAATATATTTTCACTAGAATTGAAAATATATGAATTTTTTCTTCTGTTTAGATAATATCACAAGTTTATTTTATTTTATTATATTAAATTTATCTCTCTATTTGTCTAAAATAAACTGTTTAAACTGAAATTAGGATATTCAAACAAGTAAGAAAATGTAACTTTTAATTATGAATTTAAATGAATTTTGAAAAATAATATATTCTCTTAATATCATACCATGCATATATATTGGAATCCTTCAAATAGTATTACAAGCCAATAGGCAATAGCTCTCTTAAATCCAAAACAATACAAATTAATCAATTAAAGAAACACTCAATTACCAACAATAAAACAATAAACAAGTACTAATTAATTTGAAGGTGCAAGATTATTAAAGCATGACCATTCCAAGAATTCCAGCAATAGCAAAAAACAAGGCATAGAATCCAGATAAATTAGTGTTGGCAGTGGCTGCTGATATTGGGGTTGTTGTGATGGGAGAAGGCGCTGGAGATTCCAATTGAGGCAAAACAGTAATAGAAAGTTTCATGTTGCCAGACTCGCAATGCTTAGCCACACCACAAATATACCATTTCTTTCCAGAAGATGAGAGTGGAATGATATCTTCTCCGCTGGTCAATGCCTCTGTGCCGCTTGGTGCCACACATTGTTGGAATCCTGTTCCATTCACCCTCAACACATTGTGCGCTCCTTGTCTATACCTAAAAACTGCACCCACCCACAACTTATTATTATTATTAATTAATTAATTAATTAATTAGCATTCATTAATTTGAAGTAATGGAAAATATTTGCCTACCTTCGCAACACAAAGTTTAAATCTAATTTTTATATACTCGGTGAATGATTGTGGATAATTCAAAAAAAACTATCCACTTGGAGTTATGTTTTAGTGTACCAATATTAATAATACAACTACAACGTATTTTTTGGTTGGACCATAAATTTCAATTTGTGAAAAAAATTAAAGACTGAATCAGAGTTTTAAAAAAATTATATTTTTTAAATTCATATTCAGCCCATAATTAATCATTCATAACTAAAATAATGAGATTATATTGATATCAATAAAAAAAAATCTCATGATAATAAATATCAATTAAAGTAGAGAGTCACTTATATTTTAGGGTTAACATAGTATAAATTCAAATTCCCTATTAGAACCTAGTAAAAAAAAAAAAAAAAAAAAAAACCTAAATATTTACCAAGTTTGTCTCCCACATGAAATTGCTTGCCCTGAGCCCAAGCTTGATAGTCAAAGTTGATAGTCCAACCAGTCTCATCACCAACTACATATTCTGTAGCCAAAATTGAAGGAACAAACACAGCCACAGTGGCAATGATCATGCAAATCTTGGAAGAAGCCATATTACAAAATTAGTACTAATTAAGTAACTTTCTTTTCTAGTTATTTATCGAACTATTTGCTCTTTAATTGCTATACAAAATGTGGCTGCCTATTTATGGACTACATACTTCATCACTCCTCACAACTCAAATTAGCCATAGCTAGCAAATGGGTCCGGCTAGAGGCGGCACTGCCCAATGGCACTACAGAAATGATTGTGTGTGTATAATTATTTCAATTAATATAAAATTGTTTTCTTTTGGGCTTTTTAGACTGGTTTTTTTGTAACACTAATTCAATGAAGTGCCAAGGTGAGGTGACTTTCCTTTTGGACATTTGTACCTACCAAGAAAGACTCGAACATAAAGGAAAGCCCATTTACAGTCTACTAGTTTGAAAATGATCCAATAACCCAGTCGACTTGAGATAACTCGAGCCCATCTCATCTTTCTTTGGCTTTTGGTCATAAACACAAACGACTTGTAGGTTGCTAATTTCTTGTCGTTCATAAACTAAAGAAAACATATTGTATCCCTCAAATTAGATCTCAAAATTTTTAATTTATTGAATCCTTTGAAAAACACGTGAATTCCTTTCTCAACTTAGTTTTATGTATGACAATTTACAAGATTTAATTAGGTTATTGTATAAATTTGTGTAGAGATATTTAGGCCACAAAATTTTTAAAGATTTTGTATCACGGGAAATCCCTCCAAAGATATCTACATTTCTGCCAAGAAAGTATTGGTTTCAATTTCATCTGCCAAACAACCACCCCCTAATCTAAGCAAGCTCCTATCATCTTTTTCAACTTCTCGTGAGTCATGACGTTCATTGCTTATATGCCAACACACAAGTTCAAGAATGCAATCAAAATTTCATGTAAAGCAAATATAAAAACCATACGCATACACAGACTTACATTAAACATTTGGGTTTTGTTTTTTGGTAAAATCCCTTTACAATAACCAAAATGGAGAACAAAGCAAGATTACCAATTTCTCCTAGCTCTCTTGAAACCCACTTTGTAGATATCCATGAAGTATTGCCAGAAGAAGAAGAAGAAGAAGGAGAGGGTAAAACAAGAATGGCAGCAGATAAGGTCAGAAGAGGTATAAATAGACAATTTAAAGTTAGAGAGACAAAAAGACCCCATAATAGGAGTACTTTTAGCAGGCAAGTTTCACTAGAAACAGGGTTTTCAGCTCTTAATCAAGAATCTAAAGCTAAAGATGAGAGAAGGGCTCTTCCAAGAAGTGGACGTAGTTTTGGAGGATTTGATTCAGCTATTAGAATTAATAATATTGGAGAAGCAAGGAAAGGAGATTTTAGCATTTTCAAGACCAAAGCTACTCTCAGTAAGCAGAATTCTTTGTTGCCTGGAAGAAAAGAAAGAGATCATGTGGAGAACCAGAGACATGATGGTTCTAATGGAGTTGATGAATCTGTTAATGAAGGAGTTCCTGCTGGAAGATACTTTGCTGCTCTTAGGGGACCAGAGCTGGACCAAGTCAAGGTAATTAGGCTGTTCTTTTTCCTCCTTATTTTGGTTGAGTTGTTGTATCATTTGGTTTCAAATGTACCTTTATTTTGTTGTGCAGGACTACGAGGACATTCTCCTTCCAAAAGATGAGAAATGGCCTTTTCTCCTTCGATTCCCAATCGGTTGCTTTGGTATTTGTCTTGGCCTAAGTAGCCAAGCTGTTTTATGGCTTGCCCTATCAAAAAGCCCAGCTACCAAATTTCTCCGCATTTCACCATTCATAAACCTTGCTCTCTGGCTCTTAGCTGTTGCAGTTTTACTTTCAGTTTCCTTCACTTACATTCTCAAATGCATATTCTACTTTGAAGCTGTTAAAAGAGAATACTTTCACCCAGTTCGTGTCAACTTCTTCTTTGCCCCATGGGTTGTGTGTATGTTCTTAGCCATTAGTGTACCTCCAGTTCTAGCTCCTGAAACCTTGCACCCTGCTCTTTGGTGCAGCTTTATGGGACCATATTTCCTCCTTGAGCTCAAGATTTATGGCCAATGGCTTTCTGGTGGAAAGAGACGTCTTTGCAAGGTAGCTAATCCATCTTCCCATCTTTCTGTGGTTGGAAATTTTGTTGGGGCAATTTTAGCTTCTAAAGTTGGGTGGAAGGAAGCAGCTAAGTTCTTGTGGGCAATTGGGTTTGCACATTATCTTGTGGTGTTTGTAACATTGTATCAGAGATTGCCAACAAGCGAAGCATTGCCTAAGGAACTTCATCCTGTGTATTCAATGTTCATTGCAGCTCCATCAGCTGCAAGTATTTCCTGGGAAACTATTTATGGTGAATTTGATGGACTGTCAAGGACTTGCTACTTCATTGCCCTATTTCTCTATATTTCCCTGGTTGTACGTATCAACTTCTTCACAGGGTTTAGGTAAGTTCTAAACAAAACTTAATTTGTTAGAAATGATTCATTCAAAATATAATTTAAGTTGCATAAAAATGATAATCACAGGTTCTCAGTGGCATGGTGGTCTTACACTTTCCCCATGACAACAGTATCAGTAGCAACTATCAAGTATGCAGAGCAGGTTCCTGGTGTTCTAAGCAAGGTTCTTGCACTTGTTCTTTCTTTCGTGTCATCAACAATGGTTTCTGTACTTTTTATATCCACCCTTCTCCATGCCTTCGTTTGGCGGACTTTGTTTCCTAATGATCTTGCCATTGCCATAACAAAGAAAAGACTTGTCAAGGAGAGGAAACCATTGAAGAAAGCCTATGATATAAGGCGTTGGACAAAGCAGGCTCTTAACAAACACAGTCAAGTAAAGGACTTTGGTGGAGAAAATGATGAACCACAGTAAACTGAAGATGGAATAAACTCTGCAGTAGAGCATTTGTAATTTTCTTACTTGGCGCAAGAATAATATTTTTGAGCTATTAGTAAGTTTAGGTACATGACATTTGTCTTTATCCAAAATCTCTTGTACATGTAATGGCAAGATTAGGAGTTGAGAATCCATAAATTGCATAACAATGGAAGTTAACTAGAAATTTCATATCATTTCATTTGACCTTTGATATTTATCTTCGTAATGTACTTCTCATGTAGACTTCTCCATGTAGCAATAAAATACAAACCAAAATTTAATTGGCTTTTCTTTTCAATGTATGGATAAAACGTATATATCCATAACAGTTCTTCAGCATGCTCCACCTTAAAACATAACTCTGTTGTGTAACTTTTTATATTAATGCTCATTACATGTGGCGTTCATGCTATCGGACAACTAGAGATGTATTAGGTTGAACAGGCCCTAATGGCTGTACAAAACCGGCCCTGCAACCAATTTATTGGATTAAGGATAGAGACCTACAAATTATTGAAGAAAGATGTTAGCTTTACATAACTGTGTGAGATCAGTTTCTTGAGAGCTAAACAATTCCTTTTAATCGATGTGGATTCCTATGATTCTGTGTACAACAAAAAAGGTTGATATCTTTTTCAACTGTTTTGCAATGTTTTTAAGTATTCATCGATTAAACTCCTATTCAGCAGCAGAAAGTCATCAGATACTGTGCAGAAAACCATTTGACATTTCTGCTACTCTTACCGAACGCCCAAGCTCCTAAGGCAATTTCGAAGTAAAATTTCCAATTCAGAATGTGAAACAAAATTAAGGAAGAAAATTGTAGCAGCAACTAACTTGAGTTCCATCTGCATTACCTCATACTCAATTGGTTTCCAACTTCTATGCATTGAGTTTGCTTTCCACCAAAAATAGGTGCCTTTTCTTTCACCAAATGTGTCATCTACAAAAGGACACAAAATTCCATGTATCAGCGTGGAAGAAAGACATCAGGGGTAGAACTGAAAATCTTTCAACCAGCATTGCAATTTGCAAGTAAATTTAATAGTTAAGAGAAAAAAGAACAAGAAGATGAAGCTAAAAACATATCACAGGAGTTCCTGAAAGTGCCATGCTTACCTTATGTTCTGTTTGCAAAGGATTCAATCTATTTTCTTTTGAGCCCTTGATATCAATGAAACAATTATGAATATCAAGCAAAGTGAAAATAGAAATCAATAATTTATAATGTCAATTGGCGGTATTAGGTAAAACTGAAAATTAAGTATTAAAATACAAGGCTGAATTTTAAGCATTGAATAATATAAATGATGAAATTTCTAAATTGCTAAGTTGATTAAGAGCCCAATGACTAATTGTTTTTAATGAATATTTTAAGTTAAGAAGCTTGACCATTGAAAATTTTAACTTTAAGCATTTAATCATGTTATCAAACACCACCGAAAACTAAGATTTAGAAGGAGAACCTTTATGGATATAGAGCTTGGTCGAGTCAACTGCAACCGAGATCCATTATTTGGCTGGAGCTTAGCTGTCAGAGAAAGCTGCATTTAAGAAGAAAAAAAATATTTAAGATCAAGGGAAAAATTAATCAATGCAAAATTTAAGATAACAACAAGAAGAAGCAAAGGTCAAATGAAACACTTGCATCCTGCAAACAGCATCTGACAATGAATTTTTTTAATAAAGCGCTCAAAATTTTCATACTACAGGTTACCTTACTAAAAAGTTCTACAGGTGGATTATGCTGAATCCTCTTTTCTGCATGGAAGTTAAATTCCTGCAGAATTTAAAATTTTTTATTGTCTCAGATGATAATGCAAAACAATTAACATACAAGTATACAGCAATTGGGATCATCAATGAACTACCAATGGCACTGTGGTTTCCCGCTTGCTATTTCGAAAAACACCAATATCCCCTTTACTTGTGAATATCTGCAGTCAGACATGAAGTATATATGATAATCGTAACTGCAAGCTTTTCCGTACAGTTGCATAGGATTTGAACAAATTTCTTGATTACCTTCTTATTCAGAGGGCGAGCTTTGAATACATGTGTTGTCCCACATCCATCTTGCTTGTGAGCATCCATGGTGATTGGTCTGAGTAAAGGAGTGACTAAAAGTAAGCGCTTTGTATGTCTCTTTCCAATTTTTATTTAATGGCCAGTTTTTTTTTTTTTGTCTCAAATTCAAGCATCATCTAATGCAAATTTAACATTTCCTTTTTCTCATTCTGGAGTTAATATGAATGATAATACTATTACCTTCTGGATTCTCTTCTTCCAATTTCTGCAACAGAAATTGTACTACGCTTGTCTATTGCCTGCAATGACAGCATTTCAGTATATCCCTATCTTTAATTACACAGGGCAATCATAAAAAACGCAATAGGATGCATCATAATAATAATAATGCATTGAATACATTAGAACAGTTCAAATCACACTTTTTTACACAAGTAAACTAAGCATGAGAAATTGAGACTGGTCTTCTTTTCAGCTCTCAATTTCTCATGAGTATTTTAAATAAGAGCATAACAATGTCAATATCCAAGGAATTTTTAGCAACCTTTTCAGAATCATTGCACTGAACTGAGGTAGATGAAACTGCAGATGTATGCTGCATCGCTCTCTCTAATGTTTTCAGGTGAAATTCCTGAGAAGCAATGCAAACAATATTTAGGGTATGTTCTTAGATCCAAATAATGAAAAAAAGACTTGTCCAACAAAAATGTTCTTTCTTTTCCTGCTTTCTTTAAAGCAGGTTAGGAACCAATATTTAGGGTATGTTTTTCATTACTTTTTGAGCAACTATTGATAAAAAGCACCAGTCTGTTAATGGCTAAACAACAGCTTCAAAAGGTTTTTTCTACCAGAATCTAAAAAGGTATTTTTCTAGGAGAACCAGTTTTCAACCTTAAAGCCAAATAGACTATTCTGCTGTACACAAGACAGAAGTAATTATAACAGAAATAAGCAGGAAACAAGTTCAAGTATTACTTGAAACTCTGGCAATTTTGGAGTGCTTTTCTTTGGGAGAGGCAATGAAGGAGCCTCAAGAATCTGCAAAATGAAAGATAGATTTTATGAAAAAACAATAAAGACAATTTCCGTACAAAATCTTTCATGCTAAAAATTTTAGATACCAACTTTTCTATTCAATGGACGTGCTTTGAATCTTCGTGCAGCCACAGTCACAAATTCAACTTCTGTGGTATTTTTTGGCCTGGATTATTAAAAACATGTTGGTGAATCTGCATGACATTAAAGGGAACACTGTACAGTTCCTCAGGGTAATAGAACAGGCACAACAAACCTAATCCTTTGTGCCCTATGTTTTGTTTCCAGGTCAGGCTCTCTTGGAATGGTAAGCCTGAGCTTTGAATGAGCAGAGCTTTTATCAACAGTTCCATCCTGCAAGGCCACATAGAGTTATTTGGTATGCTACATTATGGATAAAAATATCTCCCTATATTTTGAGTGAGTCACATAATCTCTCCCTTGTTCACCAACACATTGTTCCAGTGATTAGAGGTTATTCTTTTATTTGTGAATCAAACCTTATGGCAAAAGGCCATACCTAAAAACAAACGATTTACACATCCTTACACAGTTTACACTTTATCGCATAAGACAATAGCCCAGAAGTTGCAAATTTTGGATGTGAAGTTTTGGAAGTTAACCTTCTGGGTTCAGGATATTCTAATATATGGTTGATCACAATATAAGTTATTCCAGATCTCCTTAAACATTGGTTTTAATAGTTAGAGTAGTACGAGAAGAAATTTATATGATCAAATTTGCAATGGAAATCAAATTGTATACAAAGGGGCAAATGCAGGCATCAAGTATATACCTTTTTAGATGCCTTGTGGATGAAATCAGTTTGCTGCTTTGCATCACCGACCTGACATTAACAGGTAAATCAACATAGAAAATCATATTTAAAAAATGAAAAAAAAAAGGTTAAATAAAAACATAAGACAATAGTTTATGACCCTGGCTTAAGCTTTGAACTCAATTTGGTAGAGTAGCCAGAATTTAGTGGTCTGCAGAACTAGACCATATATAACAAAATGTATATACCTTACGAGAGTGACCTCCCTCTAGCTTCTGCCTCTTAGCAGCTTGACTTTCAACTGTAGAAGGATTACATAAGTTTTTCTCCTTTTGAACCAGTAGCATCTGAAATCTAGCAAACAGGGAAGGTAATATTAATGTCATGACTCTAGCCTCCCATACATTGGCATATGGACACTGCCTGTCTTAAGCAAATAGTAGGTTAATATTAATCACAGTAGCAGAGAAATAAACAAATTTGCCAAACAATTGTGCTTCATAAACAACTAACCCACTTATCAAAATTTACATGAGATATAAACCATTGTGCATAAGAGAACAAGTTAGCTGATTTATCAAAGCCAAGGACAATTTCACAATACAGAGTGAAGGATCATTGGTGCTCCAATAGTGTGCTCATTCTATAAAAAGAGTCGAATATTTTATCCACAATAGGATGAAGATTTGTCCCATCCCAAAATAAATAAGAAATAAGAAAGTACTTTCCAAGAATCACCTGGAACTATCAACATGAGGGGGCCGATTTTGCTTTGCCAACATGCTTGCTGTAGGTTTCATCAAAGTCGAACTCCTAGGGAGATTTTGCTTTACAGTAGACTTCACCTTTGCTCTTGATTTATCAATAGATGTATGGTTGTAATAACTGAACCCTGCAGGCACAACAGCAGCAATATATAGAAATGGAAACAAAACATAAGATATATGGTCAAATTATGGAAGATGCCAATCATCACTATCTTAAAGTTAATTAATTTCAGCTGAATAGAATATGACAATCAGATCAATATAATTACTGAATAACTGGATGCTCTGGATAGCAAATTGACGATGACTTGATACAAATAAAAAATTATGCACATTCAAATTAAAATCATCATCTAAAGCATCAAAACTATCTTAAAGCTTCTTGCAATGCATGAACAGTCGTCAGTAAAAAACAGATAACCTGCTGCCAATTCCAGTGACCTATTTGAAAGTTTTTGCAGATTGCCACTTTGTAAGTTGGTGAAGATCCCTCTATACATTCCTTCAAAAAATTCTGGATAGAAAATGCACGAGTATCAAAAGAATGTATTTTAAACTTCAGTCAAAATAAGGATGCCCCCTAAATCAACAAATTTCGCTTTTAAACCATTAAAAAAAAAGCTTGATAGAGATGTTTATTCTTGCTTCAAGCTACTTAGGAATATTCCTGACTTGAGCTTCATGAGTTCTGCTCATGTCAATCAAGCTTTGACAGAATTTTATATTAGTTGCTTAAAAAACTATTGTTTATGCCTAAAGGTGTCTGAACTTTGACGTGATGACTATTTGAAACTTAAACACTGAGCACTTGAAGCTCAGATCAGTAGGTCAAACCATTAGGGAACAAAGAATTAGAAAATTCTACTCCTAATCATGCTAATATTCTTTTTTTTTTTTTACAGAATCTGCAGCCTGTCTACTTCAACTTTTCCATTTGTAATGAAGCAACTTTGACCACGCCTTAAAGCTAAACTTGTGCAAGTGCTCAAGCAAGCTCAGACTCTCATACAATTGCTTACGAAACACTCCAGCTGATGTTTGAGCAAAGTTAAGGAACTATTCATAGTTAAGTGCCACCAAAAACCTTGATCGAGATCGGTGCAGATTAAAGAAAATATTAGAGGCATATACATTGTTTCTTAATGTGCTCAATCATTACCTTTGTTGTTCACCTCCATTGCAGGAAGCTCCGGACCTACATCATCACTACAGTCATCATCACTGAGCAAACGATCCGTATTTTCGGCATCTTTTGATTTCGGAGAAGTACTAATGTCCTCCAGGAGACTATCCTCTCTCAACACCAACTTTGCAACAAAAGCTGGTAAAATAAAAAGGAAATCATTTGATTAAAAAAAAATAAAAAAAGAAATCGTGTATGATCACTAATAAAAGAGATTTTGATGCGAAATAACTACAGGATTCGTAAATAATGCTATAAAAATCAGCGATTGAGAGCTCAAATTTCCATAATCAATCAAAAATTAGGGATTTAGAGCTGGAGAGTCACTTACGAGACGGAGGATAGCTCTGTGCCGTCTCGAACCACTTCTCCGCCGCACGCGCCTCCGCGGGAGACTCCTCACGCGTGAAATCGAAGAACATTGCTGCATCAAACTCGTAATCGATATCAATTTCTCGCGCCTCAAACACCAACTCCACCTCCATTTCCTCTTCCAGTTCCATTTCCGTTTCCATCTCCATCTCTAAAACCTCTCTCTCTTTCAATAGCTTCACGTCAATGTACTACAGCACCATAGAACCTTCTATCTCTATACAATAATCAATATATATATGTATATATATAACCCTAAATCTGGAGAATGCGAGCTCGAAGTTCTGTCATAGCAGAGAAGAAAAACGGCACTGCAGCATCCAAGGAAATAAATATTGTGATTTTTTTTAAAAATTTATTTACTTTCCAAAATTAAAAAATTATTTATTTTAAAAAATTTGTACAACATTATAAAGCACAATGTACAAGCAGATTGTTTTATTTTTTGGATTTATTTGTTTTATTTTTTGGATTTATTATAACACTAAAGGTCTGTAACTTCGTTTTCTAACGATCCGAAATTTGAATTTATGAAATCGAAATTAATAATCTAATCCTTGTTTTAAAATTTAAAGACTATTTTGCCCCTATAGATTATGCAGAATGACGGAGGTTTTTTATTGAGTTAGGGGTGAAATTTGAATGGAGTGGAGGGATAATATAGTCAATGAAAGTGAAATATTGAGAATTTTGATTTTTGTCTTTGAATAGAGAGGGGCAAAGGTTTTGTTGGGGTTTGAGAATGGTATTGGGCAGAGAGAAACTGTCGAGAGAGTCTGAAATTTCGGCGGGGAGTGAATTTGCCCTTGGGGTTTTTATAAATTGCGAGATTGCCACTAACGGTTTTTGGCCTTTGTCAGGTAATGGGAGTGGGAAGAGTGGGGCCTATATTGCAAATTCAAAAATGAGTGGGAGACTATACAAGGATAAATGTGGAATTAAATTTAAAAAAACGGTTTGACGTACCAAAAGTAACCACTAATCAATCAAACAAGAGGGATAAATAGAATTTAATTTATAATAATATAATAGGAACTAAAGGTTTTAACGCCGATCTTTCAGCTTCCGAGGTTAGTAATTCAGCACTCGGTCAAAAAAAAGGTTAGTAATTCAGCAAATTTTATTGTTCGCGGAAGCGCTTCTTTCACCAACTGGGTTTTTGAAGAAGGTTTGGTTGATATGGATTTTGAGGGACCTAACTTTCACTTGGTGTCGTGGCTCTGGCACCTCTAACTACAAGAGTGCTCATTTAGACCGAGCTTTTGCGATGAAGATTGGAGACATTTGTATCCAGCAGCCTTGGTCATTCATCTAGCTAGAATTCACTCTGATCATCATCCATTACTTATCAACATTAGTCAAAGTAATTTTGTGCCTGTTGGAAGACCTTTTCGCATCGAAGTAGCTTGGTTCACTCACCCTAATTTTGATGCGAAAAATTTGTGCCCAACGGAATAAGATAGACATCGATATTTACATGGAAAACTCTCTTGTATTTTAGAGGGAAAAATTACGAGATAAACTCCAAAATTTACTTTCACTATAAAATAATAAAAATACAAATAAATTTAATTTCTCAAGATTATCAACTTAAACTTGAGGTATACACTTACAAAAAACACACCCTCACAATTTTATGGAACTCTCACTTTTCCTCTCTCAACAACTCACTTGTAGGAATTCTCTCAATTTCTCTCAGAACTCTCTGAAGCACTCCCTTTTATTTTTCTTCTCTAAGGCATACAAAATGAGTTATGGGGAGAGTTATTTATAACCCTCCAAAACGCGTTTCTTTCGCGTAAGAGTTGGCAATCTAGATTTGTCAACTCCTCATCCAGCTAATACACAGTTTCAAAAAAAATTAGATGCATAATTCTTTAAATACAGTTGCCAACTATTGTTGAATTTCTCTACTTTCCCTTTTTGTTTCTTTCTTTCAAGTCTTTTTCATGGGTTGAAAAATAACCCATCAGATTTTTCCAAGTTAGTTGAAGATAATTGGGATCATTCGAAGCCGGTTTTAGAGAATGTTTCAATTCTGACCAACACAATTAAAGATTGGAAGTTTAACTCTTTTAGGAATGTCTTCCGGAGAAAAAAAAGGTTGTTGGCTCGCATTGTTGGTATTCAGAAGAAGTTTAGCAATAAATATAACTCTAGCTTGGTCTCTCTTGAGTGCAAATTAAGAAGTGAGTTAGATTCAGTCCTTGAATAGGGGAAGAATTGATTTGGTTTCAGAAATTCAAGGAGGAATGGATTCAATCTGGGAACAAAAACACTCGGTTCTTTCACCTTTCTACTATCGTTCGTTGTAGCAATGGCCATATCAAAGGTCTCAGAAATGAAATGGATGATTGGGTGTGGGATCAAAGTATTCTCCAATGGATGGCTAATGATTTTTTCTCTAATATGTACACTCCTACAGGCTCTGTGACTTATGATAATCATATTAGAGGTGGATTTCCTCCTATTGATCCTTTTGCCAAAGACTAGTTGTACCTTTTACCAAGGAGGAAATAAAAATCGGCTTTCTTTGCCATGTCTCCGTGGAAAGCTCCTGGCCTTGACGATTATCAAGCAAGTTTCTACTAAAAGATGTGGCGTATTGTGGGAGGTTCTATTTGTGATCTTGTGTTGGATTTCTTCAATAAGGGCAAGCTTCCAGTCTCTATTAAAGATATATTAATTGTTTTAACTCCTAAGGTTCAACACCCTGAGTATTTGCGTCAATTTCGACCTATAAGCTTTTGCAATGTATTGTACAAGGCTATCATCATGACCATGGTCAACAAACTCAAGTCAATTCTTCCTCTTATCATCTCTCCAGCTCAATACAGCTTCGTTCCAGGTCGGCAAATAACTGACAACATAGTTATTTACCAAGAAGTCATAGTCATTCACATGATGCATACTTATGATAGGTTGATGGTCATTTAAATTGATCTCGAGAAAGCTTATGATAGGCTTTATTGGGATTTCATTCATCATTTATTGGAAGAGATTGGTCTTAGTAACAACTGGATCCGAAGCATTATGGAATGTGTCACTACAGCTTCCATGTCAGTTATTTGGAATGGGATTCCTCTCCAGAGTTTCAAGCCTTCCTACAGGGTTTACCAAAGAGATCCAATATCTCCTTATTTATTTGTCCTTTGTATTGAAAAGCTATCCCATCTTATTTTAAAGCTGGTTGAGGATAAAAAATGAAAATCGATTAGAATCTCAACTTATGGCCCGAATTTGTCTCATATATTCTTTGCAGATGATATGGTTTTTTTCTCTAAAGCCTCTACAGACCAGCTAAAAGTTATTTTGGATTGCTTCAACTTATTTTGCAATATTTCTAGTCATCGCATTAATTTTTCTAAGTCAAGCATGTATGTTTCCAACAATGCTAGTTCCTCTCTTGTGAGTGAGCTATCCAATTTGGCTGGTATTCTTATTGTTTCTAATATGGGCAGGTACCTTGGAGTTGATAGTGTTTATGGCAGGTTTTCCAAGGAGTCTTTTAATTATATTTTGGATCGAATCAAGTCCCGCCTCATATTTTGGATCAAATCAATTCCGGTGAGGTTTGTTTAAGAATTCTTAGAATTACAAGGGCTTTCTGATGGTATGATAAGAAAAAAAAAAAAAAAAAATTGACGTGTGCATGTAGGGGCGAATTGAGACTGTTTTGAGAGACAGAAAACATAAAACAAAGACTGAATTTTTTAAAGAGACTGAGTTTTAATGATCTCTTAGGCTCTGATACCATGTTAGATTACATGAGGAACAGATGATTGAATTAATGAGTTGTGTATTTTACAAGAGAATTACAATAGTATTTATAAAGAAATTAATACACTAATGGAGTCTTAATTGGTGGAAAGTTGTTGAGGAAGTGGTTTCTAAAGTCTTGGAGTCTACACATGGGTTTGACAATGACAAAGGGAGGTGGTCACTATTATTGAATATTCTTCATTATCCTTTTCACATTAACAATTTGAGTTTGTTTGATATCCAAATTAGATTGTCGTATATTTGATATTTGCAATGATATATGTATTACATATAATATCTCTTCAGCCATTGATATATTATGGATAATTCTTTTATTCTTCTCGAATGAAAAATTATTTTATATTAAAATTTAAATATTTATTTAAGACTTGTAAGTTATACGACTTATTTAGAAAAGAAAAATGTATTGATCAGATGCTCAATAAATATAATTTTTATTTGAAAGTAAATTTACCTCTTACTGTGTAGTTGTTAATAATGAAAATTGTTGCATATTTATGATCACCATTTTTATATCAACAACCCACTGAACAGAAGAGCATAAATACTGCAACTACCCTGCCTCTCTATTTGCTCGTCTCTTTAAATGGTAAGTGTTGTTTACTCATGGCTTCTTTTAGATATTTCTGCATTTGGTATTTATGAAGTATTAAATTAATTGAAGATGATATAATGTAATTTAGTCTGCTATATATACTTGGGTTAGATCCATTGGATTTGAATTTTTAATTTTGAAGAATTATGTTTAAGAGATAGAAATATAATTAAGCTTTTGAATTATACCATTCACACCATAAATAAATTAGCAAATATCAAAGTATATAATAATAATAATAATAATAGAATTGAAATTTAGGATATATAATAATAATGCTTATTGGATTCTATTATATATATATATATATATATATATATATATATATATATATTACTTGGAAAAAGATTATCTCACACTTAAAAGTATAAATACCATGTAAAATTTAAAATTTGGTTTAATTTACAAATCAAATTATTTCATATTTCTTACAAATTACAAAGAGTTATCATCATTTTGGTAAAAGATATTAAAGATAATGACTATCTCCTTTCGTATAGCCTATAATATTAATTTCGACCATTAAACCTTCCTCTATATATATATATATATATATATATCATGTTTTAAATTTAGCAGTTTTTACCTAACATATAATAATAAGACTAGGATTAGACAAATTCCACAAATTAAATAAAAGTATAATTTGTTGCTTATATTTCTATTTTATTAATTACAATATTTACTATATTCCCAAAAAAAAAAAAATTACTATATTTACTATAACAGTGACTTGGGTTACCAAATTTTATGTGGTATTTATTTGAATTATTCTCAAATAATTAATTTTTATTTTTATTTTGATGGCTGAAACTAAAATAATTATTATTATTTTCAAAATAATTCGAATAGTTCTTAAATCAGCCTCGTAAAAATTTGATGCAAATAAATCAATCATTGTCCTATTCCTACAAGCTATATATTCTCATTTAATTTTAGTTAGCCATTGAATAAATTAACCGAATTCTAAATGATTTATTTGCTTTCAATTATTCTATTCATTCGATTATTTGTCTTTTCCTCAAACATATTTTCTATAATATCAAAAAGGAATTTTTATTAAACAAAATAATAATTTCAATTAATGGCTTTTATTTATTATTAGAATAACATTTTCAATTATGATAATTTCTTTTTTCAAAATCCTCTAGATGATTTTTTTTATCACATGTTTTCGGATAAGGTTACGCATCAATCAAAATTAAGTCTTTCTTCTAGAACCTTAAATGAATTTAAGAATGCATTTTTTTGTACCTGCAGTGTCAAACAATTAAAATTTATTAATTTTTAGATGTTATCTCCAAAAATCAAATTATAGTAAATAAAATAAAATAATCTATTTTACCACCTAAATTAATTTCATCTAAGTGAGTAGATAATTTACTGTGAAAGAAAATGAAACAAGAATGGTAAAGATTGAATTGTGTGATTGTGGACCCTTATGGCTAATGCACCTCCTCATTGAGAAATTTGAAATATTGGTGTGATGATAAATCATCATATGGTATAAAAGTTACTTCTTATTTTTCCTTGGGAACTGCCTATTAGAAACTTATCATATCAAAGTTGAAAGATGACCAGTCGATAGACGAAGATTTCAAGGGTGGTTGTGGTACCAGCAAAAACATATAAATGTTGCTCATTATTATTTTTTTTCCAAGGATATCAATTGATATCTTTGTTCATTCAATTTTATAACAGGATTCACATTGGATTCCTTTATCAAAGTATATGTATGAGTGATATAATGTCATGATTTCAAATCATGAATGCACCCAACAAAAAAAAAA